>JZKD02S1374136.1:0-11457 GCA_000966675.3 Picea glauca
ATACTTTAACGAGTGTGAAAATAGCAAGATCGCTCGGCAATCTTTTCATGTTTAGAGAGTCTGAAAAGAGCTTAAAGAGGAATTTAGGGGATTCCTTTTTTGTATAACCTTGTTGAGCCTGAAAAAGTGATAAAAGTGTGCTCGATTATGTTCTCATGTATTTTCGAGCATGAGAATGGGCAAAGACCAAGCTCGAGGTTTTGTGCAAAAAAACATAAAAAACAATTCAAACATGCAATGAAAAAGATAAAATATCTGTATCCCTGCGTATGGACGTAAAATTCGTCATGTCTACAAAAAGTCGCAATCATAGGGGTATTAGGCATTAGGTTTGACAAATAAAACGATTATAAAAACCAAAAAAAATGGTAAAAAGTAAATATAAGTGGGTAAAAGTTCTTTTACCATAGTCATTGTAACTTTGTCAAGGTTTTATCCCAAAACCCCTCTTTTGCCCTTGAATTTCAGTGCTCGATTGTGGAAGGTACGAAAAACCATTTGGCGAACCATCTCCGGTAGTGAGGTAAGCTCCTTGTCTTCTATCTTTTCATGGTTCAATTTTTTGTTTTCATTGGTAAATTTCAAGTTTTTGAGCTTATTTTAGGGATAAAATTTGCGCTCAAGAATTCTCGAAGGCTAGCCACATGGGACCTGTGAGAATGCATGATTCTCGCAGGTGGCCCCAAAGGCACCTGCGAGAACCTCGGACTGTGATAAAGGGGCACCTACAAGAACCACAAAATGAAAATTTTCTTTGATGTTTGCTCAATGAAAAATGTACCAAATCTTGAAGAGAGTTGTTGACCTTCCTTTTATGGTTCTTGTGCAGGCATTTGGCTGTCACCATGGTTCTGGAATGGCGTGAAAGAGAGCATGAAGAAGATGATACTATTGTCAAGAATAACCCGGGCACTGTTGCCTCTTTATGAGACTGTGGTCTCCTGAAATTCTTTCGGATCCCGGGTATGAGGGCCCAAGTTAGGCTGTTGGAGTACCTCATTCATATGTGGGACGTGGACCAACAAGTATTCCACGTAGGGGTCCACACATTATCCTTGGATATCGAGGATGTTTATTTCCTGACAGGACTGTCACGGCGTGGGTACCACGCTAGCTTGAGTGGTAGCCGAGGTGGTGGGATACCTATGAGTGAATATTGCCTTCAGTACTGTGTTCTAGAGGTAGAAAGAAGGAAAGGAAAAGTGGCCATTTGGGGGGTCTAGGATTTGACCCTTATCACTATTTTTTTCACCATTTCTCATATGGCTAGGAGCACTGCTCCACATATGGCTCTCTAGAGATATTTTTAGTACGCCATAGAGTGTACTGAGCCATGGGTCTTTAAGTGGTCAGACACAGTCCTTCGTAGCGTGAAGAGGCAGTTGACTAAATGCAGTAGAGGTGACCTGAAGCAATTCGGGTATGGGTCACTATTGGTGTCCTTATTTATTGAGAGGGTTCCCTTGCTGAGGTTGCAGGTTGAGTGGGGTTTACTGGCTCTAGAGGATCCGAGGATGTTGAGGTGGTGCAACCTCATGGCCCGACATGTAGCTAGATGAATCATTAAATACAATGATTCCTTCTTTGACTGGTTACGACCATAGATGTTGATGGTCGATGATTATGCCTATGTCGGGTTGGAATTCCAAGGGATCTGGACTTGGTCCTACCTGAGGACACTTAGTGGGGATATCTAGGTAAGAAGTACACATTTTTTACTTTTTAAATGTTTTTGTGAATTTTATCATATGCAAATATTTTTATGTTTGTCCAAGGTCTAATTACAAAAATTCTTTTTTGATGACACAGACGTGGGGCCTTATCGACCTCCGAGTACTTCTCCTATTCAATGATGAGGAGAGGTGGTTCTAGTGCCACGATGGGATGTTGAAGATTATGAGGCAGTGGAACAAAACTTATAGGGTTTGATTGCAGACATTCCAGACATGCCTCTTGGAGAGGTACCGCGACGTTATCAACATCATACGGTGGGCGTGTCAGAGTCTATTGGCCGACTGCTTCGTAGGGTTTCCCGGGCAGTCATGCGTTACCGTGAACGTCATCCATGACGTTAATTTGTAGAAGCTATGGGCTTCATATTTTGAAATTTTGGTCCTTGGATAGAACGTTTTTGTAAACAACTTTTTGATCGGTATATATACATACGGCTTCTACCGGCTTATCTTGTGTTGTGTGATATTTGTGATGTGATTGATTTATAAATGACCCAAATGTTTGTCTAATACATAATTAGCTAATGCATCAGTTAATGTATTTAAACATCTAGGAATATGTTGATACTCAATATAATCAAAATGACGTTCCAAGAGGCGAATTCGTAAATATACCCGTAATTTGAATCGAGTCGCACAACCAAGTGAAGGATATCGAGCGAGATCACATCAATCAAAAACTTGATAATGACGCTATACTCTGCAATATTGTTGGTTGCACGGCCGAGGAACACACCTCATAGAGTTATAAGTTCGTTTGTAGGGGCGTAAATTGCCCAAGAAGTGGAAGCAAGGTTCCAAGTACTACGGCTAGCACCATCAGCGAAGCCAATGTGGGGTAGTGAAGACTCTAACATCTAGAAATCAAACACAATGTCACGTAAGGGTAGAGACCAGATAACAAAAAAACATACTACAGTAACACACAAGAAGTATGATACAATAGAATACAAGTACTCGTGCACAGGTGATCTTATGCATAGTACTTCTTTAAGTACAACTCATTTCTGGGTTCACTCAAAGGGATACCGTCGTAATCAACTAACTCAAAAGATCCTTTCTCCAAAACTCGTCTAACGATATAAGGACCTTGCCACATGGCCTCGAATTTTCCAGCTCCTAGCATATCTCGATCTTGTTCGTAAAGGAGAACCAGATGTCCTTTGGAGAAAACACAAGGCTTGACATGTTTTTCGTATTGTGCCTTGACACGTTTCTTCTGGGCTTCTATGACTAAGGTAGCATCGCGTCGAGTTTCATCTAATCACATGAGATACAATAGATGTTCTTCCTCGACAGAAGTGTCTGGTAGGAGTTCGATGGCTAGTTTTAAGGAGGGTATTTCACATTCAATCAGGAGGATGGCTTCAAGACCATAGACTAATCGAAAAGGTGTGAACCCAGTAGCAGACTTAACGGATGTCCAGTAAGCCCACAATGCTGAAAACAACATTGTGTGCCAACTTGTTTTGTGAATCCCTATCATTCATTGAAGCATGGTTATGAGAACTTTGTTAATCACTTCAACTTGGCCGTTGGCTTGTGGGTAATAGGGTGTTGAGTTTTCATGGCGAAGACCCAACTTTTAAGTGAGTTCATACATCATAAAGTTTCTAAAGTGGCTACCATGATCAGTGATGATAGCCTGAGGAACACCAAAATGAGCTATGATGTGATTGAAAATATATAATGCTGTGGTATTTCCAGTATTTTCAAATGTCGGCATCACCTCGGCCCATTTTGTACAATAATCTATGGCTACAATAATGTATCCATGCCCCCTGGCTGAGTGGGGGTGAGATGTCATGAAATCGATACCCCATTTCGCAAATGGAACAATGGAGACCATAGGGTGAAGAGGAGAAGGATGTGACCATATCTTATGATTATAGGTCTGGCAAGCATGGCATTTTTGGATGGTGATTATGCAATCATTAAATAAAGAAGGCCAAAAATACCCTTCTCTTAATATCTTCTGGGCAGTAGCATACCCGGACATATGACCACCACAGGCTCTAGAATGGAAGTCATTTAAATATTTCTTGTCTTCGTCAAATGTGAGGCAGCGTCAAAAAATTGAGTCAATCCCACGACGATAAAGAGTATCCCCGAGGATAATATATTGACAGGATTGGTAGCGTATTCGATGTCGTTCAATACTGGAAAAATTGGGCCAGAAAGTTTGGGTTTGGAGATATATGATGATATCTCTATACCAAAGATCATCGAAACTAATTAGGAAAAGGAATTCATCAGGTAATGAATCGGCTGCTACATTTTTCGTTTCAGAGTAAGGAAAGTTCCATATCAACTCGGAAAACACTAAAGACTTCTTGGACTTAGCTCATTCGAATTCCAAGTCAAACTCCTGGAGTATCATGACCCATTTGGAGTATTTTCCCCCTAGCAATTCATGTGTGAGAATGTGTTGCATAAGGTTGCAGTTAGAAATTAACTTAGTCTTGCGAGAGAGGATATAGTGCCAGAAACATTGAACTGCTTGGACGGATGCCAAGGCAAGTTTTTTGACATGTAAATACTTGGTTTCAGTAGGAATTAGACTTCGACTCAAGTAATAGATAACATGTTCTTCATGAGAATCATTCTCTTGGACGAGAACCATAGCGATAGTGTAATCCAAGGCTGCGAGGTAGAGGAAATAATCACGACTGTAATCGGGGGGGAAGAGAAGTGGAGCACGTTTCAGGGATAGTTTCAAATATTCGAAGGATTTATTTGTGATGGTATCCCATATGAAATCAGACCCCTTTTTGAGTAGTCGCGTAAATCCAAGGGTTATCTCGGTGTAGTTCGGGATGAAACGACGAAGAAAGTTTGCTTTCCCTTGCAAACTTTGCAACTGGCGAAGGGTAGAAGGAGGAGGGAGATTGAGAATCAACTCAAAATTTAAAGGATCTACCCTGATCCCTTGACGTGAAACAATAAATCCTAGAAGTCGTCNTGTTGGTTGCACGGCCGAGGAACACACCTCATAGAGTTATAAGTTCGTTTGTAGGGGCGTAAATTGCCCAAGAAGTGGAAGCAAGGTTCCAAGTACTACGGCTAGCACCATCAGCAAAGCCAATGTGGGGTAGCGAAGACTCTAACATCTAGAAATCAAACACAATGTCACGTAAGGGTAGAGACCAGATAACAAAAAAACATACTACAATAACACACAAGAAGTATGATACAATAAAATACAAGTACTCGTGCACAGGTGATCTTATGCATAGTACTTCTTTAAGTACAACTCATTTCTGGGTTCAATCAAAGGGATACCGTCGTAATCAACTAACTCATAATATCCTTTCTCCAAAACTCGTCTAACGATATAAGGACCTTGCCACATGGCTTCAAATTTTCCAGCTCCTAGCATATCTCGATCTTGTTCGTAAAGGAGAACCAGATGTCCTTTGGAGAAAACACAGGGCTTGACATGTTTTTCGTATTGGGCCTTGACACATTTCTTCTGGGCTTCTATGACTAAGGTAGCATCGCGTCGAGTTTCATCTAATCACATGAGATACAATAGATGTTCTTCCTCGACAGAAGTGTCTGGTAGGAGTTAGATGGCTAGTTTTAAGGAGGGTATCTCACATTCAATCAAGAGGATGGCTTCAAGACCATAGACTAATCGAAAAGGTGTGAACCCAGTAGAAGACTTAACAGACGTCCAGTAAGCCCACAATGCTGAAAACAACATTGTGTGCCAACTTGTTTTGTGAATCCCTATCATTCATTGAAGCATGGTTATGAGAACTTTGTTAATCACTTCAACTTGGCCATTGGCTTGTGGGTAATAGGGTGTTGAGTTTTCATGGTGAAGACCCAACTTTTCAGTGAGTTCAGACATCATGAAGTTTCTAAAGTGGCTACCATGATCAGTGACGATAGCCTGAGGAACACCAAAATGAGCTATGATGTGATTGAAAATATATAATGATGTGGTCTTTCCAGTATTTTCAAATGTCGACATCACCTCGGCCCATTTTGTAAAATAATCTATGGCTACAATAATGTATCCATGACCCCTGGCTGAGTGGGGGTGAGATGTCATGAAATCGATACCCCATTTCACAAATGGACCAATGGAGACCATAGGGTGAAGAGGAGCAGGATGTGACCGTATCTTATGATTATAGGTCTGGCAAGCATGGCATTTTTGGATGGCGATTATGCAATCGTTAAATAAAGAAGGCCAAAAATACCCTTCTCGTAAGATCTTATGGGCAGTAGCATACCCGGACATATGACCACCACAGGCTCTAGAATGGAAGTCATTTAAATATTTCTTGTCTTCGTCAAATGTGAGGCAGCGTCAAAAAACTGAGTCAATCCCACGACGATAAAGAGTATCCCCGAGGATAATATATTGACAGGCTTGGTAGCGTATTCGATGTCGTTCAATACTGGAAAAATTGGGCCAGAAAGTTTGGGTTTGGAGATATATGATGATATCTCTATACCAAAGATCATCGAAACTAATTAGGAAAAGGAATTCATCAGGTAATGAATCGGCTGCTACATTTTTCGTTTCAGAGTAAGGAAAGTTCCATATCAACTCGGAAAACACTAAAGACTTCTTGGACTTAGCTCATTCGAATTCCAAGTCAAACTCCTGGAGTATCATGACCCATTTGGAGTATTTTCCCCCTAGCAATTCATGTGTGAGAATGTGTTGCATAAGGTTGCAGTTAGAAATTAACTTAGTCTTGCGAGAGAGGATATAGTGCCAGAAACATTGAACTGCTTGGACGGATGCCAAGGCAAGTTTTTTGACATGTAAATACTTGGTTTCAGTAGGAATTAGACTTCGACTCAAGTAATAGATAACATGTTCTTCATGAGAATCATTCTCTTGGACGAGAACCATAGCGATAGTGTAATCCAAGGCTGCGAGGTAGAGGAAATAATCACGACTGTAATCGGGGGGGAAGAGAAGTGGAGCACGTTTCAGGGATAGTTTCAAATATTCGAAGGATTTATTTGTGATGGTATCCCATATGAAATCAGACCCCTTTTTGAGTAGTCGCGTAAATCCAAGGGTTATCTCGGTGTAGTTCGGGATGAAACGACGAAGAAAGTTTGCTTTCCCTTGCAAACTTTGCAACTGGCGAAGGGTAGAAGGAGGAGGGAGATTGAGAATCAACTCAAAATTTAAAGGATCTACCCTGATCCCTTGACGTGAAACAATAAATCCTAGAAGTCGTCCGGATTCTATGCAGAAAGCGCATTTGTGAGGATTCAAGCGTATATGGTAAAACCGACAGCGAAGGAAAATGGATCAGAGGTGGATTGGATGATCGACCCTGTGCATGGAATGAGTGGGTAAGTCATCAAGATATGGCTGCATTATGTGCTTGATATCATGGAAGGAATAAGACATAACATGCTGAAAAGTTGCACCAGTGTTCTTTAGACCGAAAGGAAGTTTCTGATAGGCGAAAGTGCCCCAAGGACAAATGAAAGCGATTTTGTGTTGATCCTCGGGAACAATATTGATTTGATTATATCCATAGAAACCATCCATCAGAGAGAAGATTTCACTTCCGGTGCAATCGTCGACAATCTAATCGACGAAGGGGGTAGGAAAGTTGTCTTTAGAACAAGTTTTGTTAATATCCCTATAATCAACACATACGCATATTGTGCCTTGTTTCTTATCGATCGGGACAAGGTTGGAAACCCAGTCAGTGAGGGCCACTGGGTAAATAAAGTTGGCTCTGAGAAGTTTCTCGACTTCAATCTTAATAGCAGCCGCTTTACGTGGGTGAACTAGATGAAGGCATTGCCAGACCGGTTTAGCGTCTGGGTATGTCTTAATCTCATGTATCACAATGTTAGGGTCGATGCCCGACATTTCTTCATAGCTCCAGGTGAAGATGTCATGAAATTATTTGAAAAGTGACTTGTAGGTGACGATTTCATCAGGGGAACACGAAGCTCCGATATGCACATTTTCGACAATTCCAGGTTTGATGGATATGTTGAGGGGAATAGTGGGTGAGATATTGCTTAAGTTCCCTTCAGAAAACACATCGTGTGTGGACTCAGGAATGGTTGAAATGACGATAATGGTCGACGAGGTCAAGATCCTTTGGTAGCTCTCGATGGTCTGTTGTTACAGGAAGAGGATGGAATGGTGATGGCCATCGTTCCAGGGGGTGTCTTCCATGACAGACATAATCATCTTGTCCATGGGAAAAATGATGCGGAAAGGATCTGGACATAAATCACCAAGAGGGTAGAATGGGTTTTTGATTGAATGTCCTGATAGGTGGATTCAACCAGACTCAAAGGCATTTCGTCGCCGTAACGAAGATGATCGTCGGGGTCAGGTACCATCCATGGGTCGTGAGACGCAGGGGTTCCATGAATCGAGGTGGAGATAATGTTGATTGAAGCNTTGGTAGCGTATTCGATGTCGTTCAATACTGGAAAAATTGGGCCAGAAAGTTTGGGTTTGGAGATATATGATGATATCTCTATACCAAAGATCATCGAAACTAATTAGGAAAAGGAATTCATCAGGTAATGAATCGGCTGCTACATTTTTCGTTTCAGAGTAAGGAAAGTTCCATATCAACTCGGAAAACACTAAAGACTTCTTGGACTTAGCTCATTCGAATTCCAAGTCAAACTCCTGGAGTATCATGACCCATTTGGAGTATTTTCCCCCTAGCAATTCATGTGTGAGAATGTGTTGCATAAGGTTGCAGTTAGAAATTAACTTAGTCTTGCGAGAGAGGATATAGTGCCAGAAACATTGAACTGCTTGGACGGATGCCAAGGCAAGTTTTTTGACATGTAAATACTTGGTTTCAGTAGGAATTAGACTTCGACTCAAGTAATAGATAACATGTTCTTCATGAGAATCATTCTCTTGGACGAGAACCATAGCGATAGTGTAATCCAAGGCTGCGAGGTAGAGGAAATAATCACGACTGTAATCGGGGGGGAAGAGAAGTGGAGCACGTTTCAGGGATAGTTTCAAATATTCGAAGGATTTATTTGTGATGGTATCCCATATGAAATCAGACCCCTTTTTGAGTAGTCGCGTAAATCCAAGGGTTATCTCGGTGTAGTTCGGGATGAAACGACGAAGAAAGTTTGCTTTCCCTTGCAAACTTTGCAACTGGCGAAGGGTAGAAGGAGGAGGGAGATTGAGAATCAACTCAAAATTTAAAGGATCTACCCTGATCCCTTGACGTGAAACAATAAATCCTAGAAGTCGTCTGGATTCTATGCAGAAAACGCATTTGTGAGGATTCAAGCGTATATGGTAAAACCGACAGCGAAGGAAAATGGATCAAAGGTGGATTGGATGATCGACCCTGTGCATGGAATGAGTGGGTAAGTCATCAAGATATGGCTGCATGATGTGCTTGATATCATGGAAGGAATAAGACATAACATGCTGAAAAGTTGCACCAGTGTTCTTTAGACCGAAAGGAAGTTTTCGATAGGTGAAAGTGCCCCAAGGACAAATGAAAGCGGTTTTGTGTTGATCCTCGGGAACAATATTGATTTCATTATATCCATAGAAACCATCCATCAGAGAGAAGATTTCACTTCCGGTGCAATCGTCGACAATCTAATCGACGAAGGGGGTAGGAAAGTTGTCTTTAGGACAAGTTTTGTTAATATCCCTATAATCAACACATACGCAGATTGTGCCTTGTTTCTTGTCGATCGGGACAAGGTTGGAAGCCCAGTCAGTGAGGGCCACCGGGTAAATAAAGTTGGCTTTGAGAAGTTTCTCGACTTCAAGCTTAATAACAGCCGCTTTATGTGGGTGAACTGGATGAAGGCGTTTCTAGACTGGTTTAGCGTCTGGGTATGTCTTAATCTCATGTATCACAATGTTAGGGTCGATGCCCGACATTTCTTCATAGCTCCAGGTGAAGATGTCATGAAATTATTTGAAAAATGACTTGTAGGTGACGATTTCATAAGGGGAACACGAAGCTTCGATATGCACATTTTCGACAATTCCAGGTTTGATGGATATGTTGAGGGGAATAGTGGGTGAGATATTGCTTAAGTTCCCTTCAGAAAACACATCGTGTGTGGACTCGGGAATGGTTGAAATGACGACAATGGTCGATGAGGTCAAGATCCTTTGGTAGCTCTCGATGGTCTGTTGTTCCAGGAAGAGGATGGAATGGTGATGGCCATCATTCCAGGGGGTGTCTTCCATGACATACATAATCATCTTGTCCATGGGAAAAATGATGCGGAAAGGATCTGGACATAAATCACCAAGAGGGTAGAATGGGTTTTCGATTGAATGGCCTGATAGGTGGATTCAACCGGACTCAAAGGCATTTCGTCGCCGTAACGAAGATGATCGTCGGGGTCAGGTACCATCCATGGGTCGTGAGACGCAGGGGTTCCATGAATCGAGGTGGAGATAATGTTGATTGAAGCGAGAGATGAGTGTGGAACATCAGGTGGTGGAATGGGGAAGGTACCCATTAACGAAGATTCTTTGAGAAGACCCACACTGGCATTTTCGTAGCTGGGGGGGGTATTGGCGATGAACGGTATGTTGCCAATACGCGTATCCGAGTTAAAGAAGGCTAATTGGTCGACGGTGATTACCTTTCCTTGATGTGGGAAATGTACAACATGAAAAAGAGTCGACACAACTGCGTGCATGGAATCGATCCACCTATGACCAAGAAGAAGATTATAATTGAGAGGAGCATCAAAGACTTCCACTTCAACTTGGACCGTTTTTCCTTCTAGTGTGATTGGCAAGGAAGGAAGGACACTGTAAGGCTTAAAACTGGAGCCATTGAAGGCTTTGAGTGTGTTATGGGATTCGGTCAAAGAGGGAGAGCCGATGGATTTCCAGTAGGTAACAGACATGACACATGTCAAGGCACCCTCGTTGATAACGGTTCTACAAATGTTTTTGTTGGAGACAATCACTTGGATTTGGAATGTGAGTTGAGGGGGTAACCTTGGAATGTGATCTTCCATGTCAAAAATTATTAAATTCGAATCCGTTGGGTTGATTCCACCGATAGCTTTCAACAGTGCCTTCCATTATGTGGGACAACTTTGAAGGACCTTGAGGGATGACATCGCGGAAGGTGCTTAGGCCAGATCTTCAACAATGTTGTAGTTCTAGGTAGCATGAGCATGAGGATTGAAAGCCAATTTTCGAACGATGCCCTTTGGAGGGGGGCGAAGAACTGTGTCAAGGCTCGGTCGTTCGAGATGAAGAGGACCGTTGGTAGGTGGAGTCATGGGAGATGGTTGGACCAATGAAGGAGGTATAATATCAACCTTTTCCTTAGAGGGAGAATAATCTTTGGCTCGAGTGGTAAGTGCGATGTCATTTTTCTTTGAATCGCCAGTACACATTAATACATAGGATGTAGTGGAAGGGGAAGGTTGGTCATGAATGACCAATTGGGCCTATTTTTGAGAGGGGAAGGGTTGGGACAAAAAGACCGGAGTGGGTGGTTTCGGGGCCCCTTGAAGGAACTTAGTAACCTCGGCGCGTCGTGGAAAATCCTTCGTGTATTGATCATCACCACAGACAAGACAAGGGTATCAAGGTTTGCACTTATCCCTATCATCAACAGGTAAATTTTTGGTTCTCTCTTCTTGCGAAGTATTTTTGTCCTCCTTATTCTTACCCTTTCCCTTTCTGGATTTGTTTTTACCAGCTGGGGTAGATTGAACCGCATTTACCTCAGAAGTCTTG
>JZKD02S1374147.1:0-11457 GCA_000966675.3 Picea glauca
CTGTTTGATATACCCCATTTTGGATGGAGCTAGGAGATCAATGTGTATGTAAAAAGGATGCTAAATTGTGTGCATGGGGGATACATGTGGCTTAATAGGAAAATTTCCATTGATATAGACTTGATAGTATGTATTACCAGTCTTATTTCACAAGGGGAGGACCCATCATTATTTTTTTTTGACAAAAAGAATGAGAAAGAACTAGCTAAGAGAATGAAGGAAAAATTCCATGCATTTTGTGGACATCGTGGTTTGGACATCGCAAGAATATGTGACCCGATGGTAAGGTTTTTGACATAATTCTTAGCCTATAAGTTGTTGAAAAAGTGCACAAAAGTTCAAGTGCCAACAACAATGATAGTGGCAGCAAAAATATGTGTAGAGGGCGTCCAGATGAATTGGGTGGAATTCTTATTGAACCAACTTTTGATTGACCGTGAGGAAGCACATTATAAGGGAACCGAGTTCCATTATTCTTGGTTATTGATTCTAATAGCGCTATCAGATTTGAGGGAGCCAAATCAAAGTCAATTTTTGGGAGTCACAGAGAATCCTTGTCTAGTTACGCGATATTAGAACCTATGGTATACTATACATAAGGCATGACAGATGCACAGTAATGTCACATTTTATATTTACAAGGAAAATATTAAGAGGACACCGATCATACCACCACAAGTGGTTGAGGCATATAAGGTAGTGGTGCACTTTAAGGTAGGGCATCACCACATGTATGTACAAGCAAAGAAGGACCCCGATCAACAATGGCTTCCAGTGGGATGCCAATACAATACATATTGACTAAAGAAGAGATGGGCTATACTATGGTTGATTGGGAAGATGAGTGGAAGATTCCACCAGAAGAGACAGGTCTATCAGAGAAGAAAACCCCAAAAGTACACAAGATTGACAATGATGAAGAAGACAAATATGCATAGGAAAAAGGAAATGGTACTAACAAGACCACAAAACAAATAGCATCACAGATAGAGTGAAGGAGAAAATAACTATAGATACAGAGATCCATGCCACAATGGACAAAGCGTAAGGCTATAAAGGAAGTGGCTATCCAGGATTTGACAGAAGAAGATTTGGAGAAGATAGGTGAACAAGAGAAATAAGTCACTGATGACGCATTTCATCATGGAGCACAACAACATGAAGATATGAAAAGACACATGCAGGAACATATGGTTGAATTTCACCAACTACTAGAAGCAACTAACATCGCATCAATGTGACATACAAAGGAGGAACCAACAAAAAAAATAAAAAGAATGGGGAGGTAGGGCCAACAATCACCTAGTCCTTAGTAGTCATAGGATAATGCATATTGATTAAGCTAGCGACAGGGGAAGTCGAGTTCCCCATGACAGAGATGCAAGAACATGCCAAGGCACTAGTTCATATTGACTTAGTGTTATCACAACTTCCAATAGAATTATTACAAGAATTATAGATGAGCATGATGAAAGAGATGAAATCATGTGCAGAGAAGACATTCAACGAGTTAGTAAAGGTTACAACCAATAATTTTGCATTGGATATGGAGTACAAAAATGTCAAGCAAGATCACAATGAGGTTGTACAAAAGATTGAAAGAATCCATCATGCATTCGAGAAGGTATATCAAGAAATCCCAGAGGCACGGAAAGAGAAGGAGGCCCCAATGGAAGACCAAGTAACGAATATCAGTGAAGTTGTTCAGGGCTTTCGTGGATGAATATGTTATTTAGAATTTTGTATGACACTCAACACTTCCCCTAAAGAAAGGGAGAAAACAGAACGAACAATGACAACAACGGTGGTAAGTATAAAGACTCTGGAAGTATAATGCACTCATATTTATACAAATACTATGGAAATCTAGAAACAACTCAGTGAAGATAAGGAGAAATAGGAAATCAATCAGAAGATCCAAGCTATGCAGGAAAAGGCATAGAAATTCAAAGACCGGATGGGAAAATTATGTCCAACTAAGGTGGTAACAACAATGAATGAGAATATAAAGATGTATTCATAAATGAATCATCTAAGGGTGGAGTAGTAGGCCCACACACAATAGATAGAAGTAATTGAGGATGAAGAGTATAGAGTGACAACGACCTTAGCTGCAACTAAAGGCATAATCAAATAGGCAGCTACTAAAGGTGTCGAGAAGATGCAGGCTCAGATCACTGTAGTCGCAATTGACCAAATTTTTCATAAGAAACTAGAGTTAAAGGATAAGGCAACGACAATGAATGATACCTTCACAACATTCATGGCACAATGAAAGAAAGAATGAGTGGCTCTAGACAAGCCATAGGTGAGTGTTGGGGGCATGTTGGATAGGCATTTTGTTTAAGTTTTGGGAATTGTGCCGGAATATGTAAAAGAATAAAAGGAAGTTATAAGAAGGACCAAAGTGCACGATGAGAGCAGAATTCAAGGAGTCAAATCACGTGATAGAAGGAAGCACGACGGAGCGGCGCACAAAATTAGGAAATTGTTATAGACTATTGGGGTTTTGGGACATTTTTTCCACTTTGTAACGAGCTTAGCCCTATTTTTATGTATAAATATATAATGGAATTTTGGGTAGAGAAGTTCTGAAGTTTCAAAGTCTTGAAGTTCCGAGGGTATGACATGTGAGAAATTATTAGTGTTTTTTGGGTAAGTTGAGTCAAACAAAGGAATAATTTTTGAGGTATGGCTAAGGAGTGAGGCTCGCACTACAAAAAAAAACACTAGGAAGTTTTGGGTAATGATACCACTGCATATTTTGTAGTGCAGTGTGCAATTGTAAGAATATTTTCAATGACTAATATAAGAAGCTAGTCATTGTGGATGTATCCTAATTTGGGTGAACCACGTTAAAACCTGTGTGTTGTGATCTGTTGTGGTTACATGTTTTGATGTTTACTATTATGGTGCAATGATGATAAATGTTTAAGCATTAAAAATCTGTTAGTTATACATGATGATACAATGTCACACACTGAAGTAATTGATAATTGAATGAATATCATTGTAAGGGAATGTCACACAGAAGGTATGTCGCATATTAAGTAACTGTTAAGTAATGGAAACTGTGCACATGAGTATATGGTTAGTAAATAAATGTTGAATGCCTCACTTCCCATCATCGCTGCAGAACCTTTGTTCCTATAGCCTATCTAGATGCCTCAGGTGAGACTTCACTTTCTTTGCAGGTCATGCCAAAAGTGTCAATGTCTAATGGTTTTGTTGGTATATTGATGATTAACCCTGAGGATTCCCACTCCAATCCAATAGAGGGTAACCTTACTGGATCATACCCAATCTTAGAACCAACTAAATAATTCCCTTTGTGATATCATGGATTGGCACAGGGGTGGCATGCTACAAGAAGGAACTCTGCAACATGGCCTAAGGTTGGGAGAAAAAGAGTCCCCTCTCAGTCAGTTGGATATTGAAATTTTTCTTAAAAGATAAGTATTTAATGTGATCTTTGTAATGTGTGTTAGTTATGTAAACCTTTAGTTTTATGATTTAAAGGGAAATATGAATGCATGTAAATAATGAATTGAATTCTTGATTAAAATGGAGTATGCTTGGTTGTTTTCACTGTTTAATATGATAACTTGTGAGAATAAGCCAAGTAGGGGTGGTTTGTATCCTTGAGGATATTACAACTTGGGAGAAAAGCTTAAAAGATATGGAAAAAATATTCATTTGGAAGGTGACTTGAGTGCTTTGAGGGAACCTCCTATTCATGAGTGGAAATTTTACAGGATATGAACAAAACCTTATTCGAGACTAGCAGGAGAAATACTTTGATTTGTGGGGAGGGTTAATGTGTAGTTACAAGAGTTTATACCAGTTAAAACTTCCACCTTTTTTAATGGAAATTTTTATTTAATGTCACTTTATGAATATAACATCCTTCACCAAAGTGACACCAAATGAATCCTCGTGACTCCCTTTTTCTACTGACTATATCCTACAAGATTTGTATAGGCTAATAAGTCATCCTTCATCATGATCAATTGGAAGGGGAAATTGCAATCCTCCCGTCCTAAGATTGCTTGTCCCCAAGCAACTACAAATCGAGGTTATGCAAGATCTACTCTCCTTCCCATGTAGCATTCTTTGCAGGAAAATCTCTCCATATGACCAGGTACTCTCGAATAACTCTTCTCCTCATAATCCTCTCTCTAACATCAACAATCCTCTCTGGAGTCAGAACAATTATCACTCATCTAGTGGAGGAATATCTTCCAAGGTGGTAATCTATTGTCCCAATGTCTTCTTGAGGTAAGATACATGGAATATGTTGTGGATATGGCTACCCTATGGAAGCTCCAAATCATAAGATACCTCTATGAATGTCTTGATAACTTTGTAGGGTCCATAGAAGTGAGGATTTGACCTTTCTACACCACTCTTATTCAGTGAAGATTGTCTATAAGTCTTCAACCTGAGAAATACTAGGTCCCCAAACTCAAATTTGTGCTCCAACCTGTGCCTATATACATACATCTTCTGTTGATTTTGAGTGACTTGCGAATTCTCCTTCAAGAATATCAAGATGCCCTGACTCTCCTGCAGCCAATATTTGGCCTTAGGGGCCCTGCTCTCCCTAAAATCCAAGTCCAAAAATGACAGGGAATCATAGCCATACAATTCCCTGAATGGGCTCATCCCAAGGGACATGTGGTGAGTGGTGTTGTAGCAATGATCCCCAATATGCAACCACTTCATCCACATCCTTGTTTCCCTAACAGATAGTTCCTTAGGTACCCCTCAATACATTTTTTTACTATCTCTATCTATCCATATTTATGGGGATGATAGTTGTTACTAGGTGTCAACTCCATCCTGGATAACCTAAACATCTCTTTCTAGAATGCACTGAGAAACCTACTATCTTGATCACCGACTATGTTCCTCGAAAGACCATGTAGTATGAACACCTCCCTGAAGAATATGTCCACTACCTGTGATGCACTATACTATGAAGGAATGGAAAATAAGTGCACATATTTGGTCAACATATCTACCACCATGTAGATACATTCCCTACCTTGTACCTCCGAAAACCCTACAATGAAGTCCATGGGAATTCTTTCCCACTTCTACTCTAAGATCGATAATGGATAAAGAAGTCTTGCATGATGCATAAGCTCTGACTTGTTCTACCAACAATTCATGCACTCCCTCACATATTGAAGCACATCCTCCTTGAGACCCTTTCAAGGGAATCTCTCCCTCACCTTCTTGCAGGTCTTCAGATACCCTGGGTTCCCTTCCAATGGTGTGCCATGTACTACCCTCAAAATATTACCCTTTAGTGTGGATTGAGGGAAAATATAGATCATATTCTTGTAGTGTATGATGTCATCCACTACATTGTACCTGTCATCCTGAATAATACCCTCCATGAGCTCACAGGTGAATGCATTCTTCAAGTATTCCACCAAGAGAATTTAATTACACTTTGTTGATATCTCCATCATGGAAAATGCTACAAGTCTCCTGGAAAGGGTGTCAACAAATACATTCTTCATTACCTTTATAGAATTGATTTAAAATTCATACACTTTCACTTTACTTACCCACTTTTGTTGTCTCTTGTTCAAATCCTTTTTCTCAAAAAAATATCTGAAGATGTTGTGGTTGGTCTTCACCACAAAGCGTACTCCAACCAGAGATTGTCTAAACTTGGCCAATGCATGCATGATGGCCAACATATCCTTATCATAGATGGGATAGAGACTGTATGTCTCCTCAATATTTCTTCTCTTGAAATTTATGGGGTGTTAATTTTTCATCAACATTTCTCCTATTCCTTATGTTGATGCATCACACTTCAATACAAATGGATGTGAGAATTATGAAAGTGATAAAATTGGGAAAGTACTCATCACCTTATTCATCTTTTCAAATGTTTATCGATCCTCCTCTAACCATATGAATTATCCCTTTTTTGGTGAGGTCTATAATTGGTGCAACAATTCGTGAAAATCCTTTCACAAAGTTCCTGTAGTAGCTACACAAACCAAAGAACCCCTATAGATATGTAAGTGATATGGGTGTGGGCCAATATAATATCACCTAGATCTTCTCCTGATGCACCTTTACCCCTTCAAAACCAATCACATTCCCTAGATAGAGAATATATGTCATCCCTAATGCTCACTTTTCTTCTTTGGAAAACAATGACTTCTCCTCCATGATGTTGAGAATCTCGTTGATATTACTTAAGTGCTCCTCCCAAGTTATGTTGTATATTAGTAGATCATCAAATAATACCCGTAAGAACTTCCTCAATTTCTTGTTGAATATATGGTTTATACATGACGAGAAGGTAGCTGGAGAATTATTCAACCCAAAGGTCATACTAGAAAATCATAATGCCCATAGTGACATCTGAATGTTGTCTTATGGATTTCCTCCTCTCTAACCCAGATCTGATGGTACCCCAATTGAAGGTCAACCTTCAAGAAGTATAATTCCCCATGCAACTGATCAATCAACTCATCAATTATGGGTATCAGGTACTTTTTCTTAATGGTCTTCTTATTCAATTCCTTATAGTAAATGTGCATCCTCATTGTTCTATCCTTCTTCTTTACCAATACAACTGAAGAAGCGAAGGGAATCGAGCTAAGCATGATGTGTCCCATATGCAATAAATATTGTATGGCATTATTTATATCATCCTAAAACTTCTTCAAATGCCTTTATTGTGTGGTGATCATAGGATTCACATCCTACTCTAACTTAATGACATGCTCAAGTCCCTTGTCAGGCGGTCTCCCTACTGGTAGTGGCCCAAACACTATGTCATGTTTCCCAAGCAACTCTTGTATGTCTGCATGATAATTTTGATGGTCCTATGATGGATTTTTCATGGTGATCAAACATTTCATTGTGCAAGCCACATCTCTGTGTCTTAAAATGGCCTTCATACATTTGTTTGACACTATCCTAGGAACTTCGGTGGACATACCTCTTAGAACAACCCTCTAACCTTCTGTGTCTCTAAACTCCATCCTCATATCCTGATAGTTCATGTGGATATATCCCAATGAATATAGTCACTAGACACCTAATACCATATTAGTCTATTTAAGATATACAACATAGAATTCATCGGTCAATGTGTAGTTTCCTAATTTCAAATATAATCCCTTGATCACCTGAGTACATGTCATTTTGTACCCATATGCAACTACCACATCGAAACCCTCGAAATCCTCTACAAGGATGTGTCTCTTGGTGAAAAGTGTTGCATCAATGAAGTTGTGGGTGGCCCCACAATTTATTAGTAGTGTAACTCTCTACCCATGTAAAATTCCTTTGATATTGAAGGTGTAATACTTGGGAACTCCTAAAAGTGTGGAAATGGTCACTTTATTGACCCCTTCTTGCAACTGTGCCTAAATTGTAACCTCAAGGTGTGATGGCTTTGCCTCACCACTGATGTTTCTACTATCTTGTGCATGAACTACCTCGTCCTCACCATCATCCTCCTCATGAAAAATTACCTATATGTATTTGATTTGAAAATATTAAGTCACCAATATAACCAATTGTATTTCATTGATAACAAATATTTTTCATTTCCAAGATTTTAAATTTTGACAGTGCACTTCTCAATGTTATGTGATTATCTTCACTTAATTAAACTTTTGTACTTGTGAAATTGACTTGCATATTCCAATATTCATTAGTGAATTGTGAGATGTAAAGAAGAGATCATGAGGGAACAAATAACAACAAAAACACACCAAAACTTGTTAATGGAGTTCACCAGACATCCTGGCTACATCTTTAGGTCCACTACCAATAGTGAGACCACTCTTCATTAATCTCAAATGATTTAAGAATACAAAAGAAAGGAGTACATATCAACTCTTGAAACCAGCTTTCAGATATGCAATTCTATGATAGAAACATAAATCACCATTGGATTCTACAAGAAATTTTGGGACTTTAGAGTTTATAGTCGACTATGCTTGGCTCAAAAATATAGGCTCTAGAAGAATTTTTTTTTCGGCTACTCCAATGTAGAAACATAAGTCATATTTAGACTCCTCTCAAAATTCTATAACTTTTAAGTATAATTTTGATATACTTTTGAACAGGCCCTCGAGACTACCCCTCTAGCACAAACTCCAATGTTGCACTCGGTTAAATCTGTACTATCTCGAATTGCATGTAAAAACCATCCTTTCTCAATTTTTGTGCTAGTATTAAATAGGCACATGTTCACCAAATTTGGTGGAATTTCTCTGTATTTAAAGTATTTTTGCTAGATATAGTGGTATTTAATATATTTAGTGGTCGACCCCCAAGAGGTCATGGGCTTCTAGAAGGTGCCACATGGCACCTCCTGATTGGTCCATGTGGCATCCTCTTGTATTTCCATGTGTCACTACCGCATCCCCTTCCAACCGAGCATATGAATGGCATGTGGCACACTCTCACTAGTTTTGTACTATACAACCACTTACTGGGCTGCTGATGTCACCTGCTAACTGGTCGTACATATCTTCTATGTGGACACCACGTCACTATATAATGTACCATGTCATTGTATGGATGACACATGGAAATTTTCTATTGGTCCAACTAGACCCAAAAATTCCATTTTTGAGTGGCACATGACATCGTGTCATGCTTGCGTGTCATCATGATGGCACTCTGTCAATTATATGAATTCTACGGACAAACTACATGGAAGCCTTTGGGCCTGCTACATGGCACCCTTATTTTGACTCTTTCCTTTTCTTGTTGAAACTTCAAATCATGATATTTTCATCATATGATTTCCATTTGAGGCGAAAAAAATGTCGTTGGAAAGCTCTTGTCGAGCTCTATGCAATGGTGCCTTGTTTTTTAGCATGTGAGATTTTTTTTATATTTTTGAGCGATTATAGATCCACCTAGATCATTAATGTACTTTCCCCTTTCCCATGCATTCATGACTTGAATATCATGGTTATTTGCATCTAAAGAAAAATTTCTTCCTCCTTAGATCCCTTCAATTTTCCTCTTCCATGATGTCCTTTCCTGTCCATGGCTTTTGGGGAAAATTCATCTCCTTACCCCCCTGAGGAATGAAGGGTTTTGTTGGTACCTTATTGGATACTATGTCCCTCATATCCTGGGTCCTCATGATGGTATCCAACAATATGGTTGGCCTAAATTCCTTTACCCATCCTCTGAAGGGCTCAACTAGATCCTTTGTGAATAACATCACCAACCACTACTCCGAAATGTTTGTCACCATGATTTTCATCCTCTAGAAATCTGTGATGTATGCATCTGGTGTACATGTTTATATTAGTTGTTTTAACTCCTTGAAGTGTATCTCAGGATCCTTTTTATCAAACCATTCCATCAGAATCTGAGTGAAGTCCACATATGAAGTGATGTTGGTGTGCCCAAATGTCATTATCCCATGGTACCACAACTAATGAGCTTCTCCCTCCAAGTGAAGGGTGAAAAATTTAATTTCCTCTTCCTCAATTATTGGGTTAAGTTGGAAGTGAGTGTCCAACTTCTACACCCATGCACTAGATATGCTCTTGGCATATCTGTAAAAATATGGGATAATCAACCTACCAACTTTGTGCATGAGGTCAAAGTTCTGTTTGTTTTGTTCTTCTTTGTTCCACTCCTTAGGCTTGTTCCTTTGCTTGAGGTTGTAGAAGTCATGATAGGACAATACCTCCCAGATATGTTCCTTTAACACCCAATACTCTTGGTGTTAGAATATAGAAGATGGTGTGCTTGTTTTACCATTGACGATACCCTTGTCACCCAACCATAGGCTTAAGCCACCCTCACACCTTAACCTTGACTGAGAATTACTCTGAAATAAAACCCTAGGCTAGATAGCCAAACAAGGTGTAGCGCATATTCCTCCAAGGATAGCGCACCAACAATAGCTAATCAGATAGTCCAAACCCTATCCAAGAGATATTCAAGGCAATATTGAAAACTTTCTACTGCTGCAGCTGCACCTGCAACTCTCCTCCACATGTGCGCACCAAACTGGGAACTGCAGTGCACACCAAACTAGGAACTGCAATTCTGAGATGCTGTCCAATGAGAACTAGTGCCCTGTATTTATACTAGTTTTTCCAGATTTGCTGGGGCCGACTTCTCCTTCTGGATATGTGTCTATTCAGTGTATTATTATTATTTCTAGCCGAATTCTTCTCTTGGAGGCTAATAACCTAATATAAATTATCTTCTTGAGCTGACAAGACTTCTAGGGTTATTAGCCAACTCATTAGGGTTTTCTCTTACTCTCCAGAGTCTTCTATTTTCATCAGGTTCATACATGGAGGTAAATACCTCCCATATCTACCATAATATTAACACTCCCTCCTAGCTAGGGAGGTATTACATGTAATGGACTTGAGCACAAAAACATACCATTTACCCGGTAGCATCAATATAGTCGTCTAGACTATTTCATGACTAGATCATGAGCATCACCATCACCATCAACTACATCATCTCTCTGAACCATACTTTATATGAGTAATTAGACATGATGTTGGATAAGTCACTCACACCATAGAGTGATACAGGAGACACTCTTATAATTTAGAGGAGTAAATTCTTTGAACCAATTTCCGTCTGGAAAATCTTTGTTCATCATTCGTCTGGATGGCGATTATTTTCAATAAATTGTTGATAGTCTTAAAGGAAGTTAGAACAGAAATAGAACACAACTGTGTCTATCCATAGTAGTACATAACTACAATCCAGTGGTTTAATACCACACCAAGTAACAAACAAGTACTTGATCAACAACGTATGGTGCGAACAGTGGAACATATCCACCACAGTAGTCCTCATCTACTGTCATATAGTCTTCATAACAAACATCTGATAGCAACTTGCATAGAAACAATGTTATGATCTAAACTGATTTGTCTGGGCCAATCTTTCACTCACATCTGTGAGCTCTGAAAGAATATCTGCCTCAAAATAGTGGAACATATCCACCATAGTAGTATATCTCTATTGTCTAGAGACAGGTAGTCTCCATAACAATCATTTGATGCCATGCTGTACATTTGTGATATTTGAAAGAATATCTACCCTCATCAGCAATGGGCTATCTACCCTATTCTTCTCAAACAAGGAAGAAGGATTGTTTATTATTTATGAGCCTGGACCATTCCTCACCCTGGGCCATTCTTCCTACACTAATCAAAGTGCACCCTAGACAGAATGTATAAACCCTAAGAAATGTCTGAGTTTGGACCATTCCTCACCCTTGGACACTCCTCCTACACTAATCAAAGTGTGCCCTAGAGAGAACATATAAACCCTAAGGAATGTCTATCCTAGACCATTCCCCACCCTGGGCCATTCCTCCTACACTAATCAAAGTGCGCCCTGGAGAGAATGTATAACCCTAAGGAATGTCTATCCCTGATTGTTGAGCCTGGACCATTCCCCACC
>JZKD02S1374158.1:0-26077 GCA_000966675.3 Picea glauca
TGGAACTCTTCGCCATGCATGGCCGAGAGTTCGCCTAAAACCCTAGCTCCTTCTAGCCTATAAAAGGAGGGGTAGGGGTACTATTCAAAGAGAGGAAAATCATAGCAAAGAAACTCTGCCAAATTGCCAAGTCATTTTTTCCCAACCCTGTAGCCTTACCTCAAGCTTCAGGAGAAACTCAAGCAACAACAGTTGGAGGACAAAAGGAAGAGGAGGAGCCCAGGATCAGGATCAAGGAATGGTGGCCGATCTCAGAAATCATTGTAAGTTGATTCATATTGAGATTAATGAAAAAGACACTTTTCTCGTCCTGAATACATGAGTCTTGTCTATGTTATTTGATTTGTTTTTTATCTCTAACCCCCTAGTAGATCAATAGCATGCATGTGTAGTCTTGTTTTGATTGCAGGAAAGCTTTGTGGAAGGAGCAGCAGCAGCAAGGAGAAAAAGGCTCAACGGAGGATCTACTTCAACCGTCGATAAAAAGGTTAGTTTATTCTTCCCATGTTTGCATGAGAAAAGGGGTTGAGGTTTTGGGTAGAAGGTTAAAAGTTAAGTCTTAAGGGTCATGATCTGCGTATAAGCTTAAAGCGCTAGCTTGCTAGTCCGTAGGGTAGAATACCCCACAACAAAGTTATGACAGATGGAAAAAATAAAAAGAACGAGCAATTCGCCACTGAAATTGCAGGGATGCTAGGAGCGTATGCCTTGGCGAATCAATTCTCAGTCAAAATTTTGAAGAACCAACTTAAAATAAATAATCTCCTAATCAGGAATCTTGAAGCCAGATTGGCCACAGTCGCAGAGAATGCTAAAGGTGAGGCGAGCATGGAAATAGAACATGCCACATTGGCCGATAAAAATGAAATAGAGGTGCTCAAATCTAAGCTTGAGCAAGCACATTTGGTGGTCCGGGATGGTCGGATGTAGGCAAGCCGACATAGGAGTTTGATTGAACAGCTGCAGGCTCGGGTAGACACCGTTGAGAGTAGAATGATAGACATCAGGATATTTAAATCCCAAGCGATTGAGATTCGAAGTAGAATCTTTTTGGCACAGCAGAATTTGCTCGCCAAGGTGGGAGCGATCTGGAAAAATTGTCTGTTGATCAATCAGGTTTCCGAGAACTTATCATCTAGAGAAAGGGATGCAAGAGCAGCTCAGGTCGCCTTCCAGAAGGCGGTAATAGCCACGAACAACCGGGTTTCAACGAGTACTCCCAGGTTCACCATTTCGGAGAAAACCTAAGGAAATATTCTGTTGAAAGATTGGGAGAACAACATCGCCTTGGGCAAGGAGAAGGCTCAAAAGGTAACCAATTCCCTAGAAGAAGTCTTTAATTCTATAGATGGCGAGTTGTTGGGCATTGACAGTGGAGGCAATGCCAAAGCATTGATGCAAATGAGCGTGGAACAGATCTCACTTGATCTGAAAGATAAGGAAGAAAGAGATTTGGCTGATATCTCTCAGATGAATATGGTAGACCTAGTCCAAGTTAATAGGTACATGATCAAACCTAGTGCGCAACTAAGTGCCCTCGACATCATAGACGCACAAATGGAGGACAAGCTGCAGCAGTTAGCCCAAGAATGTTACTTCGTCGAGGCCAACTGTCAAGCAGAACCATCACAGCTCATATCTCAGCTTGTGGAAAGATGTATCGCCTGTACCGGGCTCACACAATGTAAAAATCATGGCACCAAGTGAAGACAGAGTAGGAGAAACAGAGTGATTTCTCTCTTCTCTGTCATAACCAAAATTTTGTGACTATTGAGATTCTACCTGCTTTGTAAAAATTGTATAAATATATCCTAGAGAGAAATAAATAAGGCTAGACCTTTTTGATTTTTTTGTATTAGAGTTTTTACATTAAGAGTTAATACAAGCATATCTGTAGATTCTCAATTCTGTCACTATTGTATTACAAGTTTGCTTCCTTGTATCTCATTTTTACATTTCATTTCATATTCTTAATTGATGTGCTTCGTTATACTTTAGTACAACCACTACTATAGCGAAAGAATTTTGGTTCTCTGTAATTGTTTATTGTCTTTCCTCTGCACCATCTATCAACGGGTGTAAGACCAATTTGCATTTTCAGATTTCTACATATATTCTACGCTACGTCGGTTATCTCCTTACTATTTTCCTTTTCTGTTTATATGTGAGATTTCCCTTTCATAGGAGCCTTGCGCTATATACAGCTAAATGTTTTTCTCTCATTTCACACCTTTTATTAAAATATAATATAGTTACGGGAACGAGCCTTAGATTTGCATCCATATTTTATTTCTACAACCATAAGTTCTCTTTTATAAGACCAAACTGAGACATCACTTAACCTTTCTTAAAGTATTTCCTACCGTTACTGTTCCCCCATGACAGTTCTTGTACCAAATCAACCTAACGTTGAACCCGGACTACTGAATCAAACACACATTGCCTTAAACCTCTTCGACACCATTCTTAAAACGACAACTAACTAGGCCGAGCTCAAACAATCATGGACAACCATTGAACGAGACATAACTATTCAAGAATGGTTGGAAGCTAGACAACACCAGCGTAGAAATATTCCCTATTTTCCTTTACCGAAGGATTACGCTTCCCTCTTCTACACCTATCTCCCACCTTCAGATGCCTTCAAACTGTACTTTTAAGCCTTAAGTACAAACTTAGGAACAACAACTTTCTAGCATCGTTGCCAGGGATCGAAGTTACAAAATCTTTTTCCCTGGGAAAACGACATTTTTTTTTCGTTGAAAGTCTTACACTTTGATAGTGAACAAAGAGTACACACCTTTTAAGGCTTTTTATCTTTCACTTGGTGACTTCACGAAGAAATAAACTAGCATTCAGTCAAAGGAATACCAGGAAAAACCCAGATGGTACGCAGATTACGCCCGTTACCGATCCTGAAAAAATTCTAAAGATGAGAGGCTCTTTTAAGCCAACCGCTGCAGTTTACAAAATTGAAAACCCATCACTGAAGGCTGAGATTCCTTCTGGACCCCCAACTTCGCTCAGTCCTCACTTTGACGCTAAAGATTCAATGTTAATCTGCTGCTAAATTAGGAGTGAGATTCATCCAACAATCCCCTTAGCACACAAGGGAAAGAGTCGGCTTGAAAGTTCGTCGACTTTTAAAATACCATCTCTTCTTTAGTTGAATTTCCTGACTTCACCAAATTCAGAAGAGTGTGTCACACACTCATTTCTCAAACCCGTCAGTTTTCCCGATTCCGTCTCTTGCAAATCCGAGGAACCGAGTCCTCACGTTCCTTATCTTTCCTCATCGGATTTTCCTCTTCACAAAGAAAATAAAGATTCCCTTTTAATTTTCAAAAACCCCCTTTATAAATTCCCAAAAACAACGATGGCAGCCGTCGGAGGAGGAGGTGGAGGGTTTATAGGAGGAGGAAGAGGGGGAGGAGTCCCTCTAGGAGGAGATGGAGGTGTCCCTCTAGGAGGAGGTAGAGGTCAAGGGCCTGCCCCTCCTCCCAGAGTTTTTGCAAAAATTCACAGCCAGATATGCTCCATTAGTATTGCCCATCCCCCTACACGATCTTCCAGAAAATTACATAAAAAAATTACCGAAATTCACCGGAGAGGGAGATCTGACTGCGACCAAACATATTAATTTTTTCGACCAATTCGAAGATATCTTCGGTATCAAACACGAGGACGTATATTCAAGACTCCTTGTCCAAAATTTTGAAGGTCAGGTCCGAACTTGGTTTCGGAGCCTACCCGCAGCTTCTATCCTGTAATATGACGCTTTGGAAGATGCTTTCCTTAGACAATGGGGCGAGCGGAAAGACCATCTCTATTATCTAACCGAATTTGGGTCTTTGAAGAAAAAGAACTCAAAAACAGTCATGGAATTCATTCAGAGATTCAATAAACTGTATAATAAAATCCCAGCTGAGGTCAAACCATCCCAACCCACGGCCAAAGTGACTTTCGCCGGAGCTTTCGAGCCGGATTTCGCACTACTTTTGCGAGAGCGAAGGGGAGCCACCTTAAACCGTATGCAGGATGATGCGGTAGAAATAGAATCTAATATGATGGCTTCGGGTAAAGTTAAGGCTAGACTAGAGACTGGAAACCAAGAGACCAAGCAATTTAGAGAACAAGCAGGTCCTTCAGGGTACAATAGATCCTCAGACGATAGGGTGGATGATATGGCTAGAGTGATCAAAGAACTGTCAAATAAAATATCCAAAATGGAGCTCGAACAAGCCAAGGCTGACTCTTATCCCAAAAAATATTTCAAGAGGAATCAAAACCCTCCTAATCAACAAAGACAAATAAAAAATGATGATCAAAAGATACAAGCTCCTTTAAAGACTAAAATTTTTATAGGAGCGAACGATTTTCAAGACTACGGAGATTCAGATAATGACATCACAAACTTTGGTGATGACTGTAGTCAAACATATCTGACTCGCGAAGACTATGAAAAATCTTTAAACACGCCACAATCGTCAAATGAAGGTGAAGAAGGTGATCACACTGATCTCTGTGAATCTCCACCAGAAACTGAGATAATGATGGTTGAGTTTCAACCAAACTACAACTTGAGATATAAGAGTAAGCCCACCTCAACGAATCAACCCAAGAAAATCCTTCAAAGAGGTCAAGCTTATGAACCTCCTTCAGACCAGACCTTATCACCCAATAACAAAACTAAACTAGTAGGTGCTCAAGAGTCCGAGGTGGAAAAAGTTGGAACTCAAACACAGGAAACTGAACCCGTAAATAAAGCTATGTCTTCAACTAAGACCATGAGTGATAAAGCTGTCCAGACAAACAAGTCGGAAAGGAAGAATTCAGAAGTCTCAACCAGAGAAACAGACAAGGTGAGCGGAGCTTTCATTTTTGAAAATGAGTTAAACAAAATTAGAATACCAATCCCTTTGGTGGAATTAGCGAAAAACCCCGTTTATCGCAAGCAAATTACCAAAATGATAGGTGTCTCTGAACTAGAAAGTCAGTCTAATGTTATAAACTTGGAAGATGATATACCTAACATCACTTGTGGTCCCCATTTTGAAGGGTCCAAAGACAACATTGCTCCCTTTTATATCACTCTGAATGTATATGATCAGTTGTTGCATAATTGTATGTTAGACTCCGGAGCTTCCCATAATGTTATGCCCAAGATTATAATGGAGAAGTTGGGTCTCCATATCACAAGACCTTATGGAAATCTGTACTCTTTTGACTCAAGGAAGGTTAAATGCATGGGGATGATAAAATATCTGGTAGTTACCCTGGCGCAGGTCCCGGTTAAGAGTATCCTGATGGATGTGGTTATCGCAGATATTCCCCCTAAGTATGGCATGCTGTTATCTAGGTCATGGGGAGCCAAGTTGGGGGGTTCTCTACAGTTGGACATGACTTATGCCACAATCCCTATGTTCGGTGGTTAGTTCACTCGGTTGTACAGAGAAATAAGATTAGCATATACGATCAGTGACCCTCAAAACCCAAACAACTTCCCTATTTACATCGCAGACCAAGATCTGGGAAATTGCATCTTGTTTTTTGATGATGGTCTGGATGGGTATCTAGAGGAAATCAATACGAAGAAAGAAGAGTTAAACCTCCTGACAGAAGAGCTGTGTAGTACTAGTGTCTGGAAAATGTACTTTGACGATGCTTTATATTCTAAAGGGGAACGTGCTGGAGTGCTTTTAGTGGCGCCTGAAGGTAAGTTCATTGTTCCTTTCTCTTACCATTTGCAGTGGGACATAGATTACACTAATAACATATGTGAATATGAAGCATTGATCTTAGGATTAGAGGCCACCAAAAATCTAAATATAAGAAACTTGGAAGTATATGGTGATGCAGAATTAATAGTCAAACAAGTAAACCGACAGTACCTAGCCAAGCATCCCAGACTAAGAATGTATAGAAATTGTGTTTGGGATCTCATGGAAATTTTTTTCTCATCCGTGAATGTCCATTTTATCCCTTACGCAGAGAATCTACATGCTGATGCATTGGTGAAGGCAGCTTCAACCTTCTCTCCCCCCACAACCTTCAAACTGAAATATCACATTGAAATTAGATACAAACCCTCTATACCAGACAATATCAGACATTGGCAGGTCTTTGAAGATGATGAAAAAATTAAGAAATTTCTTACAGCAGTGGGTGAGTTCTCCAAAACTCATCCTGACCAAGAGAATCAAAATGACCTAATGTGGATCATGCAAGAGGGGGAAGATCCTGAAACCTTTCGAGAAAAAATTGCAGACCACCATATGTTGGTCCTTAAAAGCAACCAAATTCTGAAAGTCTTAATTCCTTTAGAAAGACTTTTTGATCAAAACGACGTACCTGTGAAATACACTTTGCATCCCCAACCAGAAGAAGTGGAGGACTATGATATAGGAACTGAAAAAGAATCCAAGGTAGTAAAGATATCCAAGTTCCTCCCTCCCAAAGTAAAATTCAAGTACAGAGACCTACTCAGACAGTACAAAGATGTTTTTGCACGGTCCTATGATGATCTTAGAACGTATGACACTTCCATAATTGATCACAAAATACCTTTGAAGCCTGGGGTCAAACCATTTAGGCAAAATCTTAGGAAAATTAACCCCATTTTGTTGCCCATGATTGAAAAAAAAGTTAAGAAGCTTTTAGATGCGAAAATAATCGTACCCCTGAGATACTCGGACTGGGTGGCAAACCTGGTCCCGGTCAGGAAGAAGAATGGAGAAATTAGACTGTGTGTGGATTTCCGAAACTTGAATAAGTCTTCTCTCAAGGATAATTATCCGCTACCCAAAATGGACCATGTCCTAGAAAAAGTAGTTGGAGCAAATCGAATGTCTATGATAGATGGATTCTCTGGTTATAACCAAATCACCATGAACGAACAAGACAGGGAAAAAACTGCTTTCACCACACCATGGGGTACATTCATGTATGACAAAATGTTTTTTGGTTTGATGAATGCAGGGGCTACATTCCAGTTCTCTATGGACATCACTTTCGTAGGAGAAAGAGACAAGTTCATAGTCATCTACCTCGACGATTTGACGGTTTTCTCTAAAACCGATGAAGAACACTTGACCCATCTGAAATAGACTTTCGAAAAATGTCGCGGGTTTGGTCTATCTCTGAATCCAAAGAAATCGCATTTCGCTATGCGAGAAGGTAAGCTTCTAGGCCATATCATATCTAGAGATGGGATCAGGATTGATCCTAAGAGGATTGAAGCAATAAATACTATAAATATTCCTAGAAATGTTAAAGAGATTCAATATTTCTTAGGAACAATAAATTTTTTACGAAGGTTTATCCCTAATTTCGCTGAGATTGTCAAATTGATCACAGGAATGTTGAAGAGAGGTAGCAGAGTAAATCGGAGAGTTGAGGCCAGAGCATCGTTCACGCATATTAGAAAATTCATAAGCAAGGCACCTGTGTTAGCGAGCCCAGATTATCTGAAAGATTTTCTTATCTTTTTGTTTTCCTCTGAACACACTATCACTGCGGTGCTCCTACAAAAGGATGAAGAAGGATTCGAATGGCCAATCACATTTTTTAGCAAGAGCCTTAGAGACGCAGAACTGAAGTATGACATAATAGAAAAATAGGTGTACGCAATGGTAAAAGCGCTAAAAGCATTCAGAACTTATGTACTACATTCAAAAATTATCGCGTACGTGCCTACCAGTTCTGTGAAGGATATATTGGTACAACCAGACAGTGACAGAAAAAGAGGGCGATGGCTTGCGAAAATCCAAGAATTCAATTTGGAAGTTAAACCAACCAAATTGATAAAGGGGCAAGGCCTAGCCAAACTCTTAGCTGAATCAAATCTCAGGGCTCTCAATATCAATTGCCTCTAGGGAAGCGATGAAGACACAGACCTAAACAAACCGGAAGAGGAAACAGGTCCAAACCAGATCGAAGAGAAGTTCTTATCATCGGATTGGTATAGAGACATAGTGTTTTACTTTTTGAACCTAAAATACCCAGATGAACTATCACCGTCTAAATGCAGAACTTTAAAACTCCATGCAGTTAAATATTGTATATCCGAAAGTCAACTATATTGGAAGGATCCACTCGATTTCCTGCTAGTCTGTTTAGTTGAATCAGAAACCCAGCGGGTTATAGATGAATTTCATAAGGGAGTCTGTGGGGGGCATCACGCATGGAGAGCTACAGCCTACAAGATCTTGAGGGCTGGGTACTACTGGCCGAAACTCTTTTTGAATGTCAATGCCAAAGTGCGTGCCTGCAACCCTTGTCAAATATTCACTAGTAAACATAAGCTCCCTGCACTGCCACTAGTTCCAGTCAAAGCTGAAGCTCGATTTCAACAATGGGTTTTAGAATTCATAGGGGAGATTAATCCCCATTCCAGTGCTCAACATAAGTGGATCTTAACGGCTACAGATTATTTTACTAAGTGGGTGGAATCCATCACAACCAAAAGGACAATAGACTCTGTGGTAATCGATTTCTTGGAAGACAATATCTTGTCAAGATTCGGTTGTCCCCGAAAGATAGTTACCGACAATGCCCAAGCCTTTAAATCTATGGCTATGATCAATTTTTGTCATAGGTATAACATCGTTCTCGGCCATTCCACAACATATTACCCCCAGGGGAATGGATTGGCTGAATCATCTAACAAGAGTCGGGTGAACATAATCAAGAAAGTACTGGATGAAAATAAAAGGTATTGGCATGTGCACTTAAAATACGCATTATGGGCAAACTGCATCAGCACTGAAAGGTCTATCGGCATTTCTCCATTTCAAATGGTCTATGGGACAGATGTTGTTCTACCTATAAACCTAGTGTTACTAGTGATGAAATTATGGCAGGATCAAAACGAAGAACCCAATCATGTAACCAGGAGAATTAATCAGCTGATTGAGGTTCAACAACATAGAGTTGAAGTTGATGAAAAGATGCAGAAGTACCAGGATGATATGAAAGCATTGTTCGACCTCAAGGCAAAAGATAGGGAATTCCTTCCAGGTGATTTAGTGCTAAGATGGGATGCAAGAAAGGAGGAAGCCACAAAGCATGGTAAATTTGACCACCTCTAGTATGGACCATTCAGGGTCTCGGCCCCAGAAGGGAAAAATTCCTTCCTTCTGGAAAATGTAGACGGAAAAGTACTCAGCGCCCCTATCAATGGGCGGTATCTAAAGCATTACATGACGTAACAATCGTCCGATTCAAAATAAATAAATAAATAAATAAATAATCGTAAATAAATAAATTTCATTATATATGTTTTGTACATACATATATTTTCATTTAAACGTTTGCTCTTGATTTTCAGTTTTTGTTCGTAAACTCTCGACACATTTCCAATAAGATTCATATTTTCTTTTTACAGGATTCCAGCTGCATACGAAAACTAGTAGGAAAAGTAATTTGCAGGTCGGTGTCAGAAATAGAGCGACATAAAACAGGTGATACCCAAAATAGTTTTATATTGCGCAAAGAAAGTGAAATGAAAAGGTAAAAAGGAACTTTCTCAAAAACATATGTTATGAAAGACTATTAAAGGAAACCGAGGTAACGTAATTCAAAATGCAATATCGGCTAAAATGTTAGATGTCAGGATCATTGCTTGGCTTGATAATCTTTGATTTAAAATAATTCGAATGATACACTCAATCTAAAAATGGTCAGTCGAATAAACTATCCCCAAATATATCTACAAGAGTCAGTCTCGAATTGTTTTTACCTCTGTATTTTTAGTCAATAAATCGCTACCTAGCACCATGCCTGTCTTCGGGTCTAACTTTTGACAAGCTACCATCTTTTCGTTTCATTACGAAGGGATAAAAGTTTTTTCTGTTTTTAGCCTCATGAGTTTCAAAATAGATTGTGGAAAGAAAGTGGGTCTTCACAACTACTTGATCCCCTGCTAAGCGAAGGAACGTGCAGAGCGATCCTAACTTTCCTAGGTTTCTCAATGGCATCGGAGGATTAAAGCTTGCTCAAATAGGATGCCTTTAAAAAGTTATTTTCCTTTTTCTCCCTAAGAACGAAGATGTTGTGAAGGTCAAGAGAAGGTTGGTACCGAGTAATCAAAGTAAGTTGACAGACCTCTAATGCAAAATATTACACAGATATCAGCCCTAATACAAACTGATTGCCCCCATCTTCGCGCTCAAAAAAGTAAATTATAAGACAGGTGGTGAAAGGAAATTCAGAAATGATTGTCCCCACCTAGTCAAAGAGATTATGAGAGGAAATTCATAAATGATTTCCCTCGTCTCAGCATTTAAATGCATAAATATATTCTGAAGTGGTGAAAGGAAATTCAGTAAAAGGGGCCAGATAACTTCACCGGGGTATTGAACAGGCTCGCTGGAAGTGAAGCAATGTCTGAGATATCTATAAGGGTGTTATACATGAATATCACTCTACTCTGGTAACCAATGCTTTCTAAAAACCCGATCCACATCCCAAATCCAGACGGGACTCCCCGATTAAAAACATATAATCTCATTATTTTTATGCAAGCCAAGAGCCACAAGATCCGTTGGGTCTCCTAGGGTCGTTTCGATTGTCTTAAAACATATCTAAATCTAGCAGCGGGAAAGAGAAAATTGTGAAAGGGACTACAACTGTGTTTGGAAAGCATATCTGATTTAAAAAAAAAACTTTTCAAGGTGAATTTACGAAATCTGTTTCCCCCTTTGATCCTCTTTCCTTGAAACCTTTCTGCCTAACTGAGATTTTGACTCCATTTCCCCAATATTGGCACGTGGTCTACTGTTCTTCCCACCTCACAGGGAGGCGGGATCCCTAGTTGGAGCCTAGGTTGGAGCCACCCTTGTTTTTTTTTTAGCGGGTCACAATTTTCTTTTGATGCTTGGAATCTAAAGATGGTGTTATTTTTCCCTCCGAGATTTTGAGACCTATGAAACTTTGTCACGTGAGCAACTACGATTTTTCTACTCTCGAAACAAGTCTGACTTTTCGTAAGAATGTTCCCTCTTTTTGTTCTACTTCGGTATCTCGTAGGTCGGATACTATAACTCATGAATTCACATGTCCCGAGTCAAGAAACGGCGAAGTCGTTTTAAATTTTCACTCAAGACAGTAAAAAGGGTAAAAAAAATTTAACTCATGATTAGACGTCGTCGGAGTTTCGCGCCTCGGCGTTCGCCAAACACAAATTTTTATTTTTACATCCCTGAGAGCCGAGAACATGAGGTCCTTTCTGGATAACTCATGTCAAGGATTAAAGGCAAAAAATCTAACCGTGGTTAAATTTGTTCTCGGCATTTCGCCACTCAGCACTATCTTTTTCAAAAGTTACCGCGTCTAAACCCCGACTCACGAAGTCACGATGTAATTATAACATGATTAATTAATCACTTAATCCAAGATTATCTTCCCCTTAATTAAGCCTTGTCATCATGATTTCGTGGTTTTGCAACTCGGCATACAAATCTCCCAGAAACTTATCGTCGAAGTTCTGAGTTGTGATATGGCAAATAAAACGATTATAAAATTAATCAAGCCCCAAATCACGATTACCTTAAATTAAACCAAATCGGTCCTCACGGTCTCGGAAGTTGGAGACTCAAAACGTTAACAGAAAATCCACGATATAACAAATAGCGAGAAATTTATTAACGTCGGCGATATTGGATTAATTAAGCTAAATCAAGACAAATCCTACATTTCGATGCCTGCACGATTTACGAGGGGGCCTTTTCTCTCCATATGCCAGCTGACTTTTAAACCACCAAAATTTATGACATTAATGGGAATTAGGGTAAATCTGTGAATTTAATATCAGATTTTACGACATAAATTTATTTCTAATTATGATTTGACAGGCTTGTTTTGAAAGGTACCGAGTTTTCAAATATATGAAAGAGTTGCATTTCATTATAAAAAATTACATTTTCATAGCATGTAGAGCTAATCATTTCCGAGTAAACTCACTTCTGCATGTATACGTAGTTCTATCGCAGAAGAGCTAAAACGCAAGCTTCAGCCATGGCTCCGCGGAAAGCAGCAAAGGAGAATGTCGAGGTTGCAGGACAAGGCTCAGACAATGTCTCCGATACTTCACCCTGAAGTGTCGACTCGGTCCCTAATTGGTCATTTGTTTCAGACATCCTGCAATTTGAATTGGTGGATTATTCCGATGACTTCGACGACAATGAAAGAAATGATCTAAACACCAAGTACAAAATAGTCGTCCAATCTGGAATGCACAGGGTAGCATCCAGGCCATGGTTGTTTCCATATTATGACATGGTCTGATGGGCATTGGATCATGTGGACATACCAACCAGGACTATTATGGACAAGCAGAGAGTTACCATAGGGACTTTTAGACCTGAGCATCTGCAAACCATGTATAAGTTACCCACGACGTTCGACTACACATATGGCACCGAGTTCCTTGAGGAATTCATGGAGAAGGAGTGCACACAGTATGATAAAACCATGTCCAGTTTGATAAAGGATTGGGTTTCACGCACCGCAAAGTTCAGAGCTAATGACCAAGGCATTTATTCAATCGCTTCGTTGGAACCACAGTATAAATATGTGGCCATGATGGCCTACCGGTTATATGGGAGAGAGGACACATCGCACTTTTTCCTTGTGTAGGTGCCTCTAATGTTTCGGGTCGCATAAGGTTGCTCTTTTAATTGGGCAAGGATACTTTTGGATAGCCTAGCCAACCGGGTCACAGAATATCGGGAGCAAAAGGAGAGTGGGAAGGCGTCATATTTCTTCATGTCTGCATACATTATCGATGCAATCTGTTCTATTACACCATTTCCATTGATGAGATGGGGTTGGACTCTGGCCCAAGACAAACCCATACATGTATATCATGACAAACTATGGGAAAACAAAGCAGAAAATTTCTCTTATGAAATTTTTAACTAGGTGATGATGCCCCTGCATGTTGCCATTTTTGGTCACCCGCCAGCCCGTATCTCGGACAGCATAGCGACAAATCTGTGCAGCATAGGGGACTGGTACATGGAGGCAGACTTTTCATACCTCAAAGTTTTCGGGGCCTCTGTTCCCCCGCATGCGCTAAAATTGTTCATTCCTGACAAGCTGGCTTGTCGCGAGGTCGCCCGACAGACGATAATTGGCGGTGTAAGTAAAGAGATCAAAGGGTATTCGAAGAAGGTGTGGCCATCTTTTCCCATTCGTTTAAATTCTTATTCTTTATTAGATTTCAGGCATGCCAAAGCTGAGGCCACTGCTCTGGAAGACCTTAATTTGGTCTCAATCGAATATAAGAAGCACGATCCACAGAGGGTCGTGAGCAATCATTTGGCTAATTGCAGGCTAAAAAGATTTGAACATGATAATTCGCCCCCGGATGATGTTTTCCGAGGAGCGAGGTCCTATGAGGAAATTCTAGCCCGGATTCAATCCTTGGCACCCGAGGATAGAGCCGAGGTATTGAAATTCCAGGAACACAGACGTAGTTGTCTCCCCGCTGTATTGCGAGGTGAAGGTCCTGATATTTCGGAGAGGAAACAAAAGGAGACTGAAGGTTCTAAAGATGAAACTCCCGAATCAGGGAAACACCAGGACAAGGAGGAGGAAATGAAGGATCCATAAGCAGAGGAAAAGACTCTGGACCCACCTAAGAAGCAGAATCCGGAGACAGAGGTAAAAACCCTAGAACCGCCGAAGAAGTAGAACTCGGTCGACACCCCAGGAAAATCAGCGAAATAGGTCGGAGAACCCATCACATCTGTCACCCCTTTGTAGTCGACGCAGGAAAATATCGAGGAAGGATGGATATTCAATGAGGAGATGAGGCCCATAAGAGCAGAAGAACTCCCCCCGAACGAGTTTTTCTTTGATAAAAAGAGAAAAGCAGTAGTAAAAAGAGAATTCTACCAGGAAGGAGAGTCGATTGCCAAAAAGTATAAAGTTATGACAAATGGAAAAGATAAAAAGAATGAGCAATTCGCCACTAAAATCGCAGGGATTCTAGGAGCGTATGCCTCAACGAATCAATTCTCGGTCGAACTTTTGAAGAACCAACTTAAAATAAAGAATCGCCTAATCAGGACTCTTGAAGCCAGATTAGCCACAACCACAGAGAATGCTAAAGGTCAGGCGAGCGTGGAAATAGAACAGGCTAGATTGGCTGATAAAAATGAAATAGAGGTGCTCAAAGCTAATATTGAGCAAGAACATTTGGTGGTCCAAGATGGTCAAACGCAGGAGATCCAACAGAGGAGTTTGATTGAACAGTTGCAGGCTCAGGCAGAGCCCACCAAGAAAAGAATGATAGACATCGAGATATTTAAATCCCAATCGATTGAGATTCGGAGTAGAATCTTTTCGGCACAGCAGAATTTGCTCTCCAAGGTGGGAGCGATCTGGGAAAACTGTCTGTTGATCAATCAGGTTTCCCAGAACTTATCGGCCAGAGAAAGGGATGCAGGAGCGACATGGGTCACCTTCCAGGAGGCGGTAATAGAAATGAACAACTGGGTTTCGGTGGGTACTCCCAGGTTCACCATTTCGGAGAAAACCCGAGGAAATATTCTGTTGAAAGATTGGGATCACGACATCGCCTTGGGAAAGGAGCAGGCTCAAAAGGTAACCAATTCCATAGAAGAAGTATTTAATTCTATAGATGGCAAGTTGTTGGGCATTGACAGCGGAGGCAATGCTGAAGCGTTGATGCAAATGAACGTGGAACAGATCTCACTTGATCTGAAAGATAAGGAAGAAAGAGATTTGGTTGATATCTCTCAGATGAATATGGTAGACCTAGTCCAAGTTAATAGGTACATGATCAAACCCAGTGCACAACTAAGTGCCCTTGACTTCATCGACGCACAAATGGAGGACAAGTTGCAGCAATTAGCCCGCGAATGTTACTTCGTCGAGGCTAGCTGTCAAGCAGAACCATCACTGCTCATATCTCAGCTTGTGGAAAGATGTATCGCATGTACCAGGCTCACACAACGGAAAACACCTGGCACCAAGTGAAGACAGAGTAGGAGAAATGGAGTGATTGCTCTCTTCTCTGTCATAACCGAAATTTTGTGACTATTGAGATTCTACCTGCTTTGTAAAAATTGTATAAATATATCCCAAAGAGAAATAAACAAGGTTGGACCTTTTTGAGTTTTTTTCATTAGAGTTTTTACAATAAGAGTTAATACAAGCAAATCTGGAGATTCTCAATTATGTCACTACTGTATTACAAGTTTGCTTCCTTGTATCTCATTTTTACATTTCATTTCATATTCTTAACTGATGTGCTTCGTTATACTTTAGTACAACCACTACTATAGCGAAATAATTTTGGTTCTCTGTAATTGTTTATTGACTTTCCTCTGCACCAGCTATCAGCGGATGTAAGACCAATCTGAATTTTCAGAATTCTACATATATTCTATGCTACGTCAGTTATCTCCTTACTATTTTCCTCTTCTGTTTATATGTGAGATTTGCCTTTGACGGGAGCCTTGCGCTATATACAGCTAAATGTTTTTCTCTCATTTCACACCTTTTATTAAAATATAATACACTTACGGGAACGAGCCTTAGATTTGCATCCATATTTTATTTCTACAACCGTAAGTTCTCTTTTATAAGACCAAACTGAGACAAAACTTAACCTTTCTTAAAGTCTTTCCTACCATTAATGTTCCCCCATGATAGTTCCTATACCAACTCAACCTAACGTTGAACCCAGACTACTGAATCAAACACACATTGCCTTAAACCTCTTCGACACCATTCTTAAAATGACAACTAACCGAGCCAAACTCGAACAATCATGGATAGCCATTGAACGAGACATAACTATTCAGGAACAGTTGGAAGCTAGACAACACCAATGTAGAAATCTTCCCTAGTTTCCTTTACCGAAGGATTACGCTTCCCTATTCTACACCTATCTCCCACCTTCGGATGCCTTGACACTGTACTTTTAAGCCTTAAGTACAGACTCAGGAACAACACCAAGCTTGTCTCTGAAGTATATAAACTTCTCCCTAGACTCATGACACCTATCTATCAATCCTTGGATATGTCTCTCTCCTACCTGAATTGAGGGGAAAATCCCCCTATGGATCTCCCTCTGAGCAAACTAACTCTCTATGAGATTAGGCTCACTTTGGGTCTGCATGTGATAGCATCTAGCATCTCGAGGAATTATCATTCCTATTCAAATAAGCATGACTAAGGAGAAATACTACACCTGGGCCATTCACCACATGTACACCCTTGTGAGTGAGTGTCATCCCAATGTTATATGCCACATGGATAGCACCTCAAGCACCTCGAGTCCATATCACTCCTTTTCATGATCAAGGAAGGACTACACCTGGGCCCATTTACCATAAGTACACCCTTGTGGTAAATGTATCCTATATCCCTTAGTCTTCAACCCAAAATAGGAGAAGGTCCACTCGATCCTTACTCAGGGCACTCTAGCAAAATGTATGTCACACATGGCACTCTCATCTAGAATTATAGAGGCTACTCCCTCTAGAAACACTAGGGAAAACTCCCCATAGTGTGTGATGACAAGGTCAACTCCCTTGGTGTGTCCTCATTTTCTCTCCACAAGGGACATTGGGATATAACCCCAAACCCACTTATCCCTCTCAGATAAGTGTCCTCGCAAATCAAATTAACTCATTCATAGAGGAGTACAATCCAGAATTCTAGATGTTATTCCCTCTAGAAACACTAGGGTCAACTCCCCATATTGTGTAATGTCAAGGTCAACTCCCTTGACATGTCCTCATGTGCTCTCCACAAGGGGCATTGGGTTATAATCCCAAACCCACTTATCCCTCTTGGATAAGTGTCCTCACAGATCAACTCAACTCAGTCACAAAGGAGTATGATCTGGACAATGTATCAAGAAGCTGCAAGCATTAACACTCCCTCTTAGCGAGGGAGGCATTCTCTGCCACACGAGGTCTATCACAGAATTACTCGAACTTCATCCCAGAAAGGGGTTTGGTAAGAACATCAACAACCTGCGCATTTGTAGGAAGGTACGACAATAATACTTCCTTCCTCTACACCATGTTTTGGATGTAATGGTACTTGATCTCAATGTGTTTTGATTTGTCATGAAACAATGGATTCTTTGAGAGCTTCACACAGCTCTAGTTATCACAATGAAAAATGGTGGAATACAACACATGTCCAAATATATATGCAAGGAGCTCGTGAAGCTACAATTCTTCGCAAACTCCCACACTCAATGCAATGTACTCTGCTTCTTCGCTGGTCAAATCCACTTAAGTATATTTCCTGCTACAACAAGAAACCATGGAAGATCCTAAAGTGAAGAAACACCCAGAGGTGCTCTTCCTATCCATTGCGCTCACTGTCCAATTAGAGTGAGTATATCCCTACAATCTCATGTCAATACTAGAAGTATATCTCATACCATGTTCAATTGTGACTCATAGGTATCTCAACACATGCTTCACAGCAATGAGTGTGTTTGTTTTATTTGACTCATAAACTAGCTAAGTGCACTCACTGCATAATAAATATCCAGTTTGGTGTTAACGAGATACATCAATGATCCCATCAACTCTTTGGTGTTAGACAGTTGGCTTAGATTGATGGACAGTTGGTTTGGATAGTTGGTTGTCATTGATTTCAACCCTTGGAGAGTGATATTGTTATATTGTAGATTTATGTCAACCCTTAGAGATTGATTTCGACCATTGAGTATGCCTAGTAGCACATTCTGGTAGCTCTAGAAGTATGGTTAAGGAACCCAAGTTTATTTGAGGAATAATGTAATGAAGATCACTGGATTTTCAAGTGAGACTATTATATATGGATAGTACATGTCATGATGTTTTTGGTGATATGTGGTATGTCACGTAGTTCCTCACTGATCCATATGGATATTGGTGGCCACCCACCTATTCCAATTGGCTCAAAATAATCTTCTAGCAACTTACTATTTTTTAGCAGTTTTTCGGTTCCTAAACTTCTGGGACCATTTTGAGGGCCTAAATGAAGTTTTTTCTATATCTATCACCTCATTTCTAGTTGAAGGCTCTTATTGAACCAAAAAATGAATCTCCTCGATGATACATTTCCAATGACCTATCATGCACCCAAAATGGAGATCATCTGCCAAAGTTATTCCCTCAGGAAATTGATACACCAAACTATCCAAAACCAGGTCCACAAAACTATTGGCTTTTCATCTTCCAGGGTTAGGGTTTTGGATTTTATTTATGTTAAAAAGGCCTTTAGAGCCTCATTGTAAGCATCTTATTTCGAATGTGAGTAGTCATCACATCTCTTCTCAAGGATAAGATGCCACCATTTTAGCGAGTCTTTCACTCTGTATTTCTATAGTTTTGTACATTTCGCTCATTAATAGAAATTATGTATTACTCTATCTCTGTGTTTATGGTTTCATCTCTTATATATTTTTGTTATATTATTGGATATCTGAGATATCTCTGTACATTTATTTATTATATCTTTGCTCTCATTTTGTGATGAAAATAATCTAGATCACTCACGGTTGAGGAGATATGGCTTAGTAAAGTTGGATAACTCTCATGAGTTATCTAGAAGCCCCTAGAAGGTCAAAGATGTCAAATTATTCTAGAAGCTCCTAGAATAAGTTTACTAGTCAAAGTGGTTGTAACTAGGAGTTAATCACGAGTTAAGTTGTTGCAAAAAATAAAAAATAAAATAAAAAAATAGTTTCAACTAGAAGTGGTGAGTTTACTATTTGTGGATAAAGTGGTTATAAGTGGAAAAAGTAGCTAGAAGTGGGTTATCCCTAAAATAAGGAAGTTGGGTAAAACAGTTAGAAGATAACCCCTAGAAGAAGCTACTTGGAGGGTATAAATAAGAGAGAAAGGGTCTCCTATTAGCACCTATTGAGCACATCGAATATATATTATTTTTGTGAAAGGTTTATTGCAAGTAATCATTGAAACATCTAAAGTTATGCAAGTCTGAGGTATAAAAGGAGGATTGACAATGAAAATTTTGGAGTCGCATAATTTTAGAAAAACCCTAGTTTTCTGAAGTTGTACGCGGGATGTAGAGGGATAGGTATTGTACATACGTGGTCCACATAAGGCCAAGTTATGTACACCCACTGGATGAAAGAGGATAGGTCGCATACATATGAAAAGGTCATGAAAAATTGAGTAGATGTGGGTGCTAGGTCCCTAGAGTCTAAAAGCAATTTCCCAGGAAGTTCTGTAATGATCAAGTACAACAGATCTATCTACAGGTTCAAAAATTTGTTGGATTATGTTGGTATGGGTTATTGGTACAGGTTGATTACAAGTTATTTGTACAGGTTCTCTACAGGTTATTAGTATAGGTTGGCTACAGGTTGTTGGTACCGATTGGTATAGGTTTATAGTGGTATATTTCATAATGAAAGAGTGGAAGTGGTTTCATCAAATATTTGGAATTTATATTTCAAGGTGGCAAGATGGGGAAAGGAAAGGGGGTTGTAGCCTCCTTTCGGTTGGTGATGGAGAATTAGGGAGTTGGAGCTTCCTTCAGTTTGGATCCTGAGAACTAGGTGCTTGTAGCCACCTTTTAGTTGGAGATGTAGAACTCAGGGGGTTGTAGCCTCCTTCTGGTTGGAGCCATAAAATTAGGGAGTTGAAGCTTCCTTCGAGTTGGAGCTTGAGAAAATAGGGGGTTGGAGCCTCCTTCCAGTTGGAGCTGGAGAATTGGAATTTGGTTCTTCATTGAATATAATTCTTGACATATAAGAAAAGCATTTTGTGGTTTTATCCCACATTAGGTTTCCACGTAAATATTGGTGTACTTTGCATGTGTGGATGTGTTTATTATTGTTTATTATGCACTTATGGATGTTAATGTTTATGATACATTAATATATTGATGATGAACTGATTCACCCCCCCCCTCTCGGTACGAAAAATAGTTGGAGAAGTAGACAACTAGCTCTGTTTTCTCATCTTGGGTTGACCTTATCATTACATCTCTCATACGTAGTAGGGATCAAGCCTAAGATTTCCAAAATCATGGTAAACTACCTCAAATCCACATGGGGAGATAAGGAACAAACAAGTAGCTCTCCTGGCCAAAGTCATATAGCAGGGTTGAGAATGAATTCATTGTTGACTTTGCAGGAAGCAGAGGGTTATTAAGAAGCACAAAAGATCTGTAACTATTAGGTAGAAAGGGCCACCAGACTCAGGAAAGGACCTGGAACTAGACATGCCTAAGAAACTGGAACCAGACATGCCTAAGAAAGGGATTGAGATACTAAGAAATAGAAGGATATGAATGGTGTAAAATCCAACAATTGGTATCATATCCACATTCCTTTATAAAACAATTTAACCACTAGAAGGTAGATCATGGAGAGAAACAATATGTATAAAAATGGAATACCACATTTTGATGGACAAAACTATGCATTCTGGAGTAGAATAATGAAAACATATATACAAGAAGAAGGATTTGATGTTTGGAAATCAGTAGTAGATGGATATAAAGATCCTACCACTCCTCCAATAGATGAAAATGGAAATAAAGCCATTCAAAATAATTTAAAAGAAAAAAATTCCATCTTGAATAGTATAGGGTATTCAACATATGTTAAAGTTATGCATTTCAACTATGCAAAGGATATTTGGGACACACTTCACAATTTTTATGAAGGAGACACCAAAGTCAAGGTAGCAAATCTTCAAACTTACAGAGGTCAATTTGAACAGTTGAAGATGAAGGAAGATGAAAATATTGCAGCTTACATTTTACAAGTTGATGAAACAATGAATGCAATTAAAGGATTTGGAGAAGAAATTGATGAATCTATAATTGTTCAAAAATTACTAAGATCTCTTTCAATGAGATTTGATCCTAAGATTTCAACACTAGAAGAAAGAGCAGATCTGAGTTTGATAAGCATGGATGAGCTTCATGGAATATTCATCGCTTATGAAATGAGAACAGAATAGGAGAACCCCATTGCAAAGGAAGAAACATTCAAAGAATCCAAGAAGACAAATAAAAAGAGCAAGCAAAATCCAAAGTCAGAATGTAGCTGCAACGATGATTCAGAAGAATATGAAGAAATGGAAAACTTCGTAAGAAAGTTGCAAAAGGAAACAGGTGAATACAAAGGTAATTTTCCATTCAAATGTTTTAGTTGTGATAAAATTGGTCATTTTTCAAAGTGTTCTTATGCCAGGAAATAAAATAGTGATGAAGAGAAAGAGCCCGAGAAAGAAAATAAATACCAAAAGGTAAACTAGAAAAACAAAAGGAACATCTTCAAGAAATATCTATACTAAAGAGAAGACAGTTAATCATCTGGTGAAGATGGTGAAACCGATAGTGATTCAGAAATGGTACTATTTATGGCTAAGGAAAATCAAAAAAGAAACTTTGATAGTTTAGAAGAAGAAGGCGAAGTCGATCTCAAAGAAGAATTAATTAGTTTCTTAGAATAAATAAGTAAAGAAAGAAAGAAAACCAAGTCACTCAAGAAATAACTAAAAGGAAATCAGAATCTAAACTCAAAGGAAGTCGACTAGATAATTACGAAGTTGAAAGTCCAAGTAGGAGAGGACAGAAGGATTGATGAAATACTCAGAAGTCAACTAGTAGAGAAGGAGAATATGATTGAAATATTGGAAGCAGAAGAAGACACTCTAAGAAAATATCTTCAGAAAAAGGACATGCAAAAAGATAGCACCAATAAATTGTATAATATCGTCAACAATCAAAGGCCATACTATTATAGGTCCAAACTAGGATACAATCAAATTAATACTGAGAAAGTTTCAAGATCCATGATGAAAGCAATATAATAAAAGAGTGATGCAGAAGTTCTCGAAGGAAGGAATCATGGTCAACAAGAATTAGAAATAAATGAAGACAGAAGACCCTCTACATTCAAGCAACAAGGAAGATTCAATCATTGTGAAAGAAACAACCAAAGAGAAGATCTAGATCATCCAAGGAAGAACTAAATAAGGAATACACCACAAGGAAAATCATTCACTCCCAGGTATGTAAATTTATTTATGGTCATTGTTTTTATTGTACTAACTTTGGACATAAGGTTGCAGATTGCAGGGATTGTGAAAGAAATAATCAGGAAAGAAATGCTTATGTGCCCCCACAAAATATTGAATGTTACAAATGCCACAACTATGGACACATAGATAGAAATTGTAGAAGCATGATAAAGCCTCCCATGAAATAAAATATTGATGAGATATGCGAGAAGGTTTAAAGAATAAGTGAAAAACAAGAGGAGAAGGTAAAGGAAGAACAAGTCCAAGGAATCGTACTTTTAGGATTTGCAGTAGCACAATATCATGATGAATTTACAAGAAAAAAGGAAAGTGTCGGAACTCAAGTAGAAGATGAAGAAGATGTCAAAACTCAAGATGATGACATAATTCAGGAAGAGGATGAAAAGGAAGAGGTATTCACAGATGAAGAGGAACATTACACTGCATCAAAGTAGGTATCTTTCTCAGCCATTCGGCTCAGAGACTCCTAGGTAATATGAATATTAGACAGGGCGAGTCTATGTAGTAGCTAAGACAGATGGGTTATCAGTGTGGACAGTTGAGTAGTAGAGTCTTGGACAATATGGACAGAAATGGATTTTCAAGAACACTTAGCAGTTTTGGACAGATATATGACAGTGGATGAAAGCATGGATTCAAAGATTGATTTAGATATTGATTCAGATATTGTTTATAGATTGGTTCAGAGAATGGTTCAGAGATAAAGGAATATTATCATAATGGATGGTAATGATACATGAATATTTGAATGCTTATTCTTGAATGTTTTTTATATATTTTAGTTGATTACAAAAGGAATCACCAATGGGCAATAACTCCAAAAGAAAGTAGGTTCAGGAAGACCTATACTGATCTACACAAAAACATGCAGAGTAGTCATCAGAGAGAGAGTTTCAGAAAGGAACATTAGTAACATACAGATAGGGAGACACACCCATATGGGGAGCTATTCTTTTAACTAGGATTGGTTAGAGAATTTAAAGTGTCAGATAAACAGGTGGAGTTAATATTTTGTCAAATGGAAAGAGAGAGAGAGAGAGAGAGTAATCATAGGCATGAATACAAGGGGAGAAGCCCCAAGGACAGTATATATAGGGGGATTAGCCCAAAGGAAAGTGAAAACAGGGGGAGAAACCCCAAGGAGAGTTCAGTAAGGGGGAGCAGCCCCAAGGAGAGATACCCTTTGACATTGATGTCAAAAGAAGAGAGATAGAAACATTGATGAGGATTATGATCATGTGTGTTTTCATGAATAAGTGTTGCCATCAATTCCAAAGGGGGAGATTGTCATATAGTTGGTTTAGATTGATGGGAAATTGGTTTGGATAGTTGGTTGTCATTGATGTCAACCTTTGGAGAGTGATATTGTGATATTCTAGATTGATTTCAACCATTATATATTGATGTCAACCCTTGAGTATATTCAGTATCACATTCTAATATCTCCAAAAGTATGGTTAAAGATCCCAATTTTATTTGAGGAATAATGTAATGAAGATCATTGAATTTGCAAGTGAGACTATTCTAGATGGATAGTACATGTCATTTCGTTTCTGGTGATATGTGGTACGTCATGTAGTTCTTCACGGTTGAGGAGATATGGCTTTGTAAATTTAGAGAACTCTCATGAGTTGTTTACAATCCCCTAGAAGGTCAAAAAATCTAAATTATTCTAGAATCTCGTAGAAGAATTTTACTAGTCAAAGTGGTTTTAACTAGGAGTTAATCATGAGTTAATTTGTTGCAAAAAAAATAATTAAAAATAAATTAGTTGCAACTAGAGGTGGTGAGTTTACTATTTGTGTATAAAGTGGTTGTAAGTAGACAAATTAGTTAGAAGTGGGTTAGCCCTAAAAGAAGGAAGTTGGGTAAAATAGTTAGAAGATAAACCCTAAAGGAAGCTACTTGGAGAGTATAAATAAGAGAGTCAGGGTATCCTATTAGCACCTATTAAGCACATTGAATATCTATTATTTTGTGAAAGGTTTATTGCAGGTACTCATTGATACATCTGAAGTTACACAAATATGAGGTAGAAAAGGAGGATTTGTTACGGAAATATTCCTCTATGGATAGGTGAAGTTTCCCTTGGATTACTGACCCCTATACCAAGACAGAAAAATACAAGTGGAAACTAACATCCCTTTGAATTTAGTTTAACTAATCAAAAAGAGAGGGAGAAAAGGTGTGATGCACCTATTTTCAAAGTTTTTCCTCGCTTCTTCCAATCCGAGCTTGATATCCAAACTCCTTAGCACAACTTTATACCTTCAATGCAACAAACAAAAAAGAGAAACAAAGAACTCCTACTCTACAAGATTATATTAAACAATTCATCTGCAAAGATTGAAGGAATGGTAGATAAGCATATGAAAGAATACACAAGGTTGAAGGAAATAGGCCAAGTATATTAAAATGAGAACCGAAAGAGAATAATTACAAACATGGATGATGATGCAACACTCCTCCAAGATCTTCTCATCCAAACCCTTGCATGAATCCCAAGATCATAAGTTTGATATGTTTGTCTCTCTCCTTAGAATCAACAATTTGATACCTCTAATATTTCTTCCTCTTCTCCATGGAAATCCCTCATTATATAGGATTTGGAGGCTTAACCACCATGGAGAAAATCACTCACTAGATCCACTAAAATGGGATCTCCAAGATTTTTAGGGAGAAAATATCTCTCTAGGATTTTAGGGAGAAAATATCTCTCAAGGATTTTAAGGAGGAAATATCTCTCAATATCCACCAAATTAAGATTTTGGTTTGAGAAAATATCTCAAACATCCATGAGATTCTCAACCTCTCATTGAGATTAGGAAACTAAATGTGAGGTGGATTCTCACACTAAATTAATTTCTTTTTTATGAATATTAATAAATAATTCATGTGCACATAGTATTTTGACCTTCATATAATATATTTCTCCTCCACATTGAATAGGGATTGTGAAAAATGCTCTTTCATGGTGTCAAGGTGTATGCAACACTTAGCAAGGTGTATATGACACTTTTACGACACTTGCGACACTTAGGGAGAGGTACTTAAGTATGGGATTTTGATGTGTAACAAGATTGATGGTGAAAGTTTCATAGTTGCAAAGTTTCAGAAAAAACCTCGTCTTTTTAAGTTGTACGTGGGATGTAGAAGGCCAGGTCATGTACATACACAGGCCACAGAAGGATAAGTCACGTACATTTGTAAGCTGAAATAGGATAGGCCATGTACATCTGAAAAGGTCATGAAAAGTTGAGTATATGTGGGTGCCAAGTCCCTAGAGTCTGAAAGCAAGTTGCCAGGAATTTATATAGTGATCACGTATAGCAAATATATCTATAGGTTCAAAAGGTTGTTGGTTTATGTTGGTACATGTTATTGGTACATGTTGATTACAAGTTATTGGTACAGGTTGACTACATTTTATTGGTACAGGTTGGTTACAGGTTCTTGGCATAGATTGGTATAAGTTTATAATGGTATAGTTCATAGTGACAGTGTGGCAGTGGTTTAACGAGTTATTTGGCATTTATATTTTAGGGTGGTAGGATGAGGAAAGGAAAGGGGGTTGTAGCCTCCTTCCAATTGGTGTCGGATAATCAGGGATTTGGATATTCCTTTAGGTTGGAGCCTAAGAACTAGGTGGATGTATCCACATTTCGGTTGGAGACAGAGAACTTAGGGGGTTGTGGCCTCCTTCTACTTGGAGCCAGAGAAGTAGGGAATTGTAGCTTCCTTCAAGTTGGAGCCTCCTTCCACTTGGAGTTGGAGAATTGGAATTTGGTGCTTCGTTGAGTGTAATTCTTGACATATAAGAAAAGAATTTTGTGGTTTTCTCCCGCATTGGGTTTCCACATAAATATTAGTGTATTGTGCATTATGTGGATGTGTTTATTATTTGTTATTATGCACTGATGGTTGTTAATGTTTATGATGCAGTAATATATTGATGATGAAATAATGACCATGGTTGAATAAGTTAAAGGAATATACATTGTGGTTTAAAG
>JZKD02S1374158.1:29702-51531 GCA_000966675.3 Picea glauca
GGTACATGTTGAGTACATGGTTGAGACAAGTAGTTGATGAGTTGGCGCACATACATGAGGTGTATAGTTGATGACGTTTGTACATATTGATGAGTCATAGTTGATGAGTAGTTGACACATGATTGGTACACACTTCGTACATGGTTGGATGCACTTTTTTATGGTACAATTTGATTGCAAGTTGGTGCATGGTTGATGCACATGTTTATGGTACAAGTTGATTACAGGTTGAGGTATAGGTTGATGCATGGTTGATGCATCGTACAGATTTATTGGTACAGGTTTACAGCAGTATATCTCACAGTGATAGTGTGACAGTGGTTCCATCATTCTACTTCTACTTCAGGGTGGCAGGACAGGGCAAGGACAGGTGATTGTAGCCACCTTCCGGTTGTAGCTAGAGAACATTGGGGGTTGTAGCCTCCTTCTGGTTGTAGCCAGAGAATTGGGGAGTTGGAGCTTCCATCAGGTTGTAGCTTGAGAAACTAGGGGGTTGGATCCTCCTTCCAGTTGCAGCTGGAAAACAAAGGAAGTTGGTTCTTCCAATGAATGTAATTCTTCAAGACATATAAGAAAAATCATTATGTGGTTTTCTCCCGATTTGGGTTTCCATGTAAAACACTGGTATATTGTGTATGTGTTTGATTGTTTATTTCTTACTGCTCATTATTGGATAATAATTCTACATTGATATAACATTTGAAGAAAAAGGATTATAATTACGATATTACTGATTCACCACCCCTCTCAGTAATCCAACACCCCATGCAATCTAGTTTCCTCGAAACCAAAAATGAAGTGAAACAACTCAATGCTACGGTTGCCTCCATCGATTCATCCATCAATGCTACCATAAATACAACCATTCATTCCTCAATGGAGGAATTCAAACAAGAATTGACCACCTAGCTTGAATTGGTCTTTGCATCACTCTGCACCAAACTGAAGATCCCTATAGATGACCATTTCTCTGAAGCACCTCCAAGCATGAAGGCGAAACTTCCTCCCATTCCCATACCTTTCAGTCCCATCAATTTCAACGTGACATACACCTTCTATGGGTGGACGTGAACAAATTTGATGGCTTGGTCCCCACTGGTTGGGTAACCCAAATGGAACATTATTTCTCTTTATACAACATTACAGATGACTTGGCCAAACTTCGGTATGGTGTTCTCCATCTAGATCAAGAACGTTGGCAATGGTGGTAATGGAGAAAAAATTCCCGTCAAGGGTATATTGCTTGGACCCAATTTGTGACTGAGATTTATGAATGCTTTGACATGAACACCAAACATTTGGGCCATCTGACAAAGTTGAAACAATCTGGAATAGTAGAAGACTTTATAGCTGCCTTTGAGCGCCTGGCTTTTCGAACAGAGGGCATGAATGATGCTTTCTTTCGAGAGTGTTTTATCAGTGGCCTCAAGGAGGAGATTCGAGCCCATGTCCTCATGGATAGACCCTCGACTTGGGTGGAAGATACTAAAAGAGCTAAAGAAGAACAACAGGTTGTATCATCTCAAAACTGCAAACCCTCCTTTATCCCTCACCCTAAACCTGTCACTCCCAATACTCCCTCCGACCCATTAAAAATCCAAAAATTGACTAGGGCTGAAATGGTTGAATGCCAACTCAAAGGCCTTTGCTATAATTGTGATGATAAATATTTCTTGGGCCATAAGTGTAATGAGCAAAATCTTTTTATGGCCATCTCTGAGGATATTTCAAAAGAGGATGTGGAAACTCCCCTTGTGTCTGAGTCACCTAAAATCACTGACATAACCCCTCCCTCAGACCCTCCCAAAGTAGAACCCGTCATTTCCCTCAATGCTCTCACTGGATTTTCTTCTTCCTAAACCCTCAAGTTAATCGGTTACATCAAGAATCAAAAGGTCATCATTCTGGTTGATATTGGAAGCACCCATAATTTTATTCATCGCCGCATTACCCAAGAAACTCATTGCTACATCCATGCTATCAACAATTTCCAAATCATGATTGCTAATGGTGGTTCCATGAAATGTGGAGGGCGTTGTGAAAATGTGCGTCTCCAAATCGGTGACTACCACCTAAAATCCCATATGTTTGCTATCGACATGTGTGGTTGTAACATTGTGTTGGGTGTAGACTAGCTACGAACTTTGGGTCCCATTCTCATGGACTTTAAGGCATTAACCATGCAATTTGACCAGGAGGGCCACCAATATAAATTCCAAGGCATTACTGTTGGTTCACCTGAGGTCATTAGTTCCCATCGCATGAAAAAGATGCTCAAAAAAGGTCATTCTGGTGTCATTGCCCAACTCCATGCCATTCAAGCAACAGAGACACCCCCGGTGCCGCATGACCTTCAAGATATCCTTTATAAACATCAAATGGTATTTTCCACTCCCCAAGGCCTCCCTCCTTCCTGCGGTGTTCATGATCATTCCATTCCCCTTGTACCAGAAAGCCTTCCTCCCAATATCCATCCATATCGCCACCCCTTTTCACAAAATAATGAAATTGAGAAAATGGTCTAGGAACTCCTTAATGCAGGCATTATCCTCCCTAGTACGAGCCCTTACTCTTCTCCTGTAGTCATGGTCCTGAAGAAAGAAGGTTCTTGGAGAATGCGTCCTGACTTCTGTGCTCTCAACAAACTGACCATTAAAGACAAATTTCCCATTCCTGTCATTGATGACCTCTTGGATGAATTGAGTGGCACCCAATTATTTACTAAACTTGATCTTCGCTCGGGATATCACCAGATACGTATGAAAGAGGAAGACATTCCCAAGACAACCTTTCACACTCATGAGGGCCACTATGAGTTTTTGGTCATGCCCTTTGGCTTGTGTAATGCTCCCTCCACCTTCCAAAGCCTCATGAATCATGTATTTCATCCCTTTCTCCATCATTTTGTCTTAGTTTTATTTGATGATATCCTCATCTATAGAAAAACCTGGACATACCATCTTACTCATGTGGATCAAGTTCTCCATCTCCTCTCCCAGCACCAACTTTTCCTGAAACAGTCTAAATGTGATTTTGGTGCCTCTGAAGTAGAATACTTGGGTCATCTGGTTGGCAAGGATGGCGTCAGGGTGGATCCAAAAAAGATTGAAGCTATGCAATATTGGTCGCATCCAAAGACTCTCAAAAGCTTGTGTGGATTTCTAGGCTTAACAGGGTATTATCACAAGTTTGTTAAGAACTAGGGAAATATTGCAACACCTCTCACTACTCTCCTAAAAAGGAACTCTTTCACTTGGACTCCAGTTGCTGCTCAAGATTTTCAAACATTGAAGATGGCCATGTGCACCACTCTGGTTCTGGCCCTTCCTGATTTCAAAAATACCTTTGTGTGGAATGTGATGCCTCGGGGAAAGGAATTGGCGCTATCCTTATGCAAGAGGGTCGACCCTTGGCCTTCACCAGCAAGCAACTGTCTGAAACGAATCTGGGCAAACCCATTTATGAAAAGGAAATGTTGTTTATTCTGCATGCCATTGATCTGTGGCACCCTTATCTCTTGGGGAAATGCTTCCAAATCAAGACCGACCATCAAATCCTCAAGTACTTTCTGGAACAACGCATTTCCTCCCAGGAGAAACAAAAATGGGTGACTAAGATCTTTGGTTATGATTATGATATCATTTACAAGAAGGGAAAAGACAATGTAGTGGCGGATGCACTGTCCCAAAAATATGAAGAAGAAGGATCCCTTTTTTCTCTTTCCTTCATTGTACCGGATTGGCTGCAAGCTGTGCACCAGGAATGGCTTCAAGATCCCAAAATTTCGCATCTGATCCAGCAGTTGCAGACCAAGGCTCTGGCTCCCATAGGGTACTCTTGGCTCTAGGATGAGCTTTGATACAAAGGCTGTTTGTATTTAAGTAAACAATCAAAGCTTAAATCCATGGTACTTTCTGAGCTTCATGCTACACCCACAGTGGGGCACTCAGGGTTCACCAAAACATATGACAGAGTCAAACATTCTTTTTTCTGGGATGGTATGAAACAGGACATCCATAATTTTGTCGCTGAATGTGAGGTGTGTCAACACAACAAGGGAGAAACATTCAAATCTCTAGGCACACTACAACTGCTTCCAATTCCACCAGCTATTTGGAAGGATATATCTATGGAATTTATCATCGGCTTACCCAAATCAGGGAATAAATCAGTCATAATGGTAGTTGTGGATCTCCTTTCCAAGTATTCTCATTTTTGCGCTCTTCAACACCCATTTACTGCATCCATGGTGGCTCAACTTTTCATGGACCAAGTATTCAAGCTTCATGACATGCCTCACTCTATTTTTTCTGATCGTGACCCAACTTTCACAAGCAATTTTTGGAAAGAACTGTTTAAGCTCCAGGGCACCCAATTGCATCTTAACACATCTTATCATCCCCAGACTGATGGTCAAATGAAATTTGTCAACAAGTGTTTGGAAACATATCTAAGGTGTTTTGCCTCTGAAAAACAACATCAGTGGGCTTAATGGCTACCCTTAGCCAAATGGTGGTACAACACTTCCTACCATACATCTACTCTCATGACTCCTTTTGAAGCGGTATATGAACATAAGCCACCTTCAGTTCTCTCATACTTAACAAGTACCTTGAAGGTCCAGGTGGTTGACCAAACACTTACAGTTCGAGAGGATATTCTTAGTACCCTTAAAGAAAACTTGGTCATGGCACAAAATCGCATGAAGCAACAAGCAGATCAAGGTTGCTCAGAACGTCAATTTGCAGAAGGGGATCAGGTGTTTCTGCAATTGCAACCATACAAGCAAACTTTCCTCAAGGCCAAGCATTGTCAGAATATAGCGCCCAAATTTTATGGTCCTTATACAGTTCTCAAGTGTGTGGGACAAGTCGCATATCAGTTAGCTCTACCCAGTCAATCGAAGCTACATCCAGTTTTTCATGTTTCATGCTTAAAGAAGGTGATTCGTACTAGGTGCCAAATTCAAACCAACCTTCCTAAGTTAGCTGAAGAAGGATCCATTTGGCTATAGCCAGAAGCATTTTTGGACTAGTGTGAGCATCGCCTGCATCAGAGAACCATCAAGGAAGTGCTAGTCCAGTGGAAAGATACGAATCCAGCAGATGCCACTTGGGAACCTGCTACCATTCTGCAGCAGTTTCCACATCTCAAGCCTTGAGGACAAGGTTTTTTTTAAGAGGGCGGACATTTTAGGGTCCTAACCCACACATAGGTAGATCAATATATTCGAATGTAATAAAGGTCAATATTAATAAGGCCTTTCAATAAAATAGAATAAGGTGGATGTAAGAAGACTTAATTGGAGGTTCCTCTTCTAGAAGGATCTTCCTCTAGATGCTTCTCTTGATAGACATATTTAGTATAAATAAGGGTCGAGAGTATGAAAACCCTAGCTTGAATATTATTGTAACAGAGCATTGCTCGATTGGAGGTTGCCCCCTCGAAGAGGCCTGTGAACATTGCTTTCTGAATCAAAGTGTTATTTTTGTTGTTGTTCTTATATCATTTATGTGTTATTGTGGAGATTATGCTGGATATATTACTGTTATTCTAGCATTTCTAGCATTTTATTTTTGTTCTGCACATTTATTATATCTGGTATCTTGCACACTCTCTGTACCAGTGAGGAAGAAATCATTAATGTAGAGGACCAAAATCTAGGACTCATCATTAAGAGTCTTGTAGTATAGGTTGGGATCAACAACACTTTTGTTGAAGCACATACTCATCAAGTGTCCATAAATACTTGCATAGCAAGCTCGAGGTGCCTGCTTGAGTCTATATAGGGTCTTCTTCAACCTGCACACATGATACTCCTTCTCATGTATCACAAAACCATATGGATGCTTGATGTATACTTATCCCTCAATATCTCTATTGAGAAAGGTTGTCTTCACATCCATCTGATGTAGTATCCAACCCATGAATGCTGCAAAGGAAATAATCATCTGGATTGAAGTGTATCGAGAAACATGAGAAAAATTATCCTCGTAATCTATTCCCTCCACCTGAGAGAATCCTCTAGCAATAAATCTCATTTTTTTCTTCTTGATGATCCCGTTAGCTTTGTGTTTGATCTTATAGATCCACTTGGAAGTCACTACAGACTTTGTTAGGAACCAAATACCAAGATAGCATATAAAAACCTCAAAGTAAGTAATCAATGCCTTGAAAAAGAGAGAATTTCAGATAATAAGCCTCTTCAAGGGGGAAACCTCCTTATACACCACATATATTTCCAAATACAAGATGATTCCAAATGAAAAGGTATCCTTGGTATATATAGGAGACTGGGAAGTATAATTACAACTAATGGACCCAAGCCGACATAAATAAAATAAAATTACTAATGCAATATTCCATAATTAAGGGGTAATATGGCACTATTTAGGGCTTAACATGCCCCTCCCATTCAGACAAGTGTTGTCTGCGATGCTTGATTAATTATAGATGCTTCTGTATAAAAGACTCATCTTTCCAAGTGGAATCTTCAACAGGTATTTTCCTCCACTTAATGAAATACTCTGAAATGGATCCATTCCTCAGCTGGTGAATTCTTGTGTCAGTGATAGATTTAGGCTCCAATATGATTTTTCCTTCATCGTCAAGTTCTAGAAATATAGTTTGAACTGGGATCTTGTCACCTATAACCTTGTTTAAGCATGAAACATGGAAAACTGGTTGTACTCGTGAAGATGCAGGAAACTCCAATTTGTATGCCATAGTACCAATATTTTGCAACACCTTATAAGGCCCACAGTACTTTGGTGATAGTTTATTATCCTTCTTGGCTTGATTGAGGGACATCTGTTTGTATGGTTGCAGTCTTAAAAACACCCAATCCCCTACTTCAAAACTTCTTTCACTACGGTGTTGATCTGCTTGTTGTTTCATACGATTTTGTGCCATGGTCAAGTTGTCCTTTAAGATTTGGAGAACTTGTTTTTGATGCTCGATGTGATCTTCCACTACTTGAACCTTAGATTTGTCTTTTAGATAAGAAGCTACGGAAGGAGGATGGTATAGATAGAGCCATAAATGGTGTCATTTTTTTTGCAGTATGAAAGGAAGTGTTATACCACCATTTTTCCAAGGGTAACCATTTGAACCATTGTGTTTGTTTATCAGAGACAAATCAATGAAGGTATCCTTCTAGACATTTTTTCACTATCTCGGTTTGTCCATAAGATTGAGGATGATAGGATGAGCTATGATCCAATTGAGTACCCAAACAAGAAAATAATTATGTCCAAAAATGTCCAGTGAAGATGGGATCTCTGTCACTTACAATAATCTTTGGGCTTCCATGTATATTTTGAACTGTCTCCATGAATGTGGTGGCAACTGTATTGTCTTTGAAGGGATGAGAGAGTGCACAAAAGTGTGTGTACTTGGTCAGTCTATCAATAATCACCATGATGACACTCATTCCTTCATACTTCATTAACCCTATGATGAAATCCATGGAAACCTCCTCCCAATGCTGACTTAGGATGGCTAATGGTTGTCAAAGACATGGGGTCTTAATTGTTTCCACCTCATTTTGTTAGAAAACCAAAAATTCTTCCTCAAACCTTTGAACATCATTTTTAAGGTCATCCCAAAAAAAATACTTCTTCACCCTATGGTAGGTTTTTAGAAATCCCGAGTGCCCTCCTACTGTAGAGGTGTGAAATTCCAATAGTACCTTCTGTTTGAGTTCAGATTTCTTACATAAATATAAGCGATCTTTGTACCATAGTGAATCATTTTTCCATGTAAATGTATCTGATGCATTGGAATCCTACTACAACCTTTGAATGAGAGTCCACAAGTTTTCTTCATTCTTACATTCATCCCTTGCTTCTATTATCCAATTGGGTTGGTCGATCAATATAATACAGAGAAATGCCTCAACATATTCATCCTTTATTGAGAGTGCATATACCAAAAAAATTTGCTTCCCTTTTTTATAGATGATTTCAAAATCATAACCCAATATCTTGGTCACCCAATTTTGTTTTTCTTCTGAAGATAGTCTTTGTTCCAAGAAGTATTTAAGACTATAATGATTTGTTTTGACCTTGAAGTTCCTACCTATTAGGTAAGGGCTCCATTTCTTCAATGCATGTAGTATTTCCATCATTTTCTTCTCATAAATGGGTTTGTGTAAGTCATTTCCCTTTAGAGTCCGACTTTCAAAAGAAAGGGGCCTTCCTTCTTGCATTATAACAACACCAATTCCATTTCCCAAGGCATCACATTCCACAATAAAGGTTTTTGTGAAGTCTGGTGTGATCAAGATAGTAGATTTTCACATCACCTCTTTAAGTTGTTCAAAAGATTGAGTTTCCATTAGAGTCCATGAAAATGCATCCTTCTTAGTTAATGTCGTTAAAGGTGTTGCTATTCTTCCATAGTTCTGAACAAACTTGCGGTAGTAACCAGTCAAACCCAAAAATCCTCTAAGATTCTTCAATGTTTTGGGAATCGGTCAGTCCATCATGGCCTTAATCTTGTTAGGGCATACCTTGACACCTTCATGAGATACAATATGACCCAAATACTCTACCTCCTTCACCCCAAAGAAACATTTATATGGTTTGGCATATAGTTGTTTCTCCTTTAGTAGTTTTAGCACCTTGTCAACATGTTTCACATGATCCTCCCAAGACTTGCTATAGATTAGTATATCCTCAAAAAATAATAACACAAATTTTCGAAGGAAGGGATTGAAAATAGAATTCATCAATCCTTGGAATGTGGAAGGTGCATTTGTAAGGCCAAAAGACATGACAAAAAATTCACAATGGCCTTCATGAGTTCAGAATGTTGTTTTTGGGATAACTTCTTCCTTCATTACAATTTGATGATACCCTGAACGAAGATCCAACTTTCTGAAATAGATTGATCGATGTAGTTCATCTAATAATTAATCAATGATGGGAATGGGAAACTTATCTTTAATAGTGATATTGTTGAGCTCTCTATAATATGGACACATACGCCATGAGCCATATTTCTTGAGTACCATTACCACTGGTGTAGAGTAATAACTTTGTCTAGGTCTAATAATTCCAACCTATAACATTTCTTCAACCATACGCTCAATTTCTCTCTTTTGGGAATAAGGGTATATGTAAGGCCTGATGTTAGTAGGAACACTCCCAGGAATTAGGTCAATAACATGATCATGATTTCGAGTGGGTGGAAGACCTTTGGGAATATCTTCAAATACTTTGGAATGATTATCATTGATCCTTTGAAGATCTAGGGGAATAGATGGCTTAGATGTTTGAACATCTAGTGATAATAGTTGTGCAATTACACCTTGATTCCCCTTTTTCAATAATTTTTTCATGCCATTAGAGATTATCACCTTACTAGGTTTCCTTATGATACCCCTTAACTCAATTTCTTTTCCTTCCAATGAAAATTTCATGAAAAGTTCTTGAAAATTAAAATCCATTGTTCCTAATGATTGTAACCATTGGATTCCTAGTACGACATCAGCACCACCCATGGGTATAGCAATCATTGCACTATTCATTACATATTCCCCCATAGTAAGATTGATCTTATTTCATTTTCCTGAGCAATTGATAGTTCCTCCATCTGCAATCATTACTTCAAACTTTGGCGCTGGATATACAAAGAAATTGAGATCTTTGGCTAATTTATAGTGAATGAGATTATGAGAACTACCATAATCAATTAGTATTATTACCTTTTTATTTTTGATATATCCTTCGATCTTGAGGGTTTGAGGAGAGATAATTCTAGCTAGTGCATTACATGATATTGTGGGATTCAACCCTTCAAAATAAATCGCTTCTACATTTTCATCTTGAGATGGTTCTTGTTCTTGTTCTTCTTACTCTTCACAATATATGTAGAATAATTTCTTCTCACGACACTTATGTCCCTTACTATACGTGTTGTCACAATTAAATCATAAACCTTTTTCTTTTCTTTCCTCCAATTGTTGAGGTGTCAACCTTGTAGGTTGAGGTGTTTTACAATATCGAACATTATTCTATCGATAGATGTTAGGAGTGGTCCTTCTAGTAGCCATAGCCATATTTTTACTTTAAACATTTCTTTCCACCTTGAATGCATTCTCCAATGATTTGGGTTCCCAAAGGCGAACCTCATGTTGAATGTTATTCTTTAAAGTTTCTATGAATACATCAATCAGGTGATCATCTGGAATATTTGTTACCTTTATATTCAACCTTTGGAAGTTCTCAATGTGCTCTACAACTGAACCCTTTTTCTTGAGATTCATCAGTTGGCTAAAGAAGGTATTTCTCTTTGTATCCTCATCGTGTGCTATCATTTCTTCCGTGAACATTGTCCAAGTGACGAGTGATTTGCGAGAACAAATCCATCGATACCACACAAATTGATTGGGTTCTAAATATAAAGAAGCAATTTGTACCTTTTGTGTATGTGGCACATCATGTAGATCAAATAATTGCTCCATCTAAAGTATCCATGTCATTGGATCCTTGCCATCAAACTTCCTCATATTGATCTTAGGAAAGAAGTTGGTCTTCAACCCAAAGTTGGTGTTTCTCCATTCTTGATTCATATTTATTTTGTCCTCATCATGAATTTCATGGGATAGATTTTCACTTTCAGGCGTCCTCTCTATTAGAAAATTTTTCAATCCTTCCATGATATCCCTTTTTAAATCCTCCATCTTAGTATCCATTATTGCCTCCAACTTAGCTTCAGTTGAATCCATCATCCCTTGTAGTTCATCTTTTGTTACTGTCTTCTTTTGTAAATCATTTATGTCTTTGCACATTTATTTACCTTCATCAAGAGTCCAAGTAGGATTGTGTGGAGGCTTAATTGGTGTAGAAGTTCCCTTTTTTGGTGGCATGTTGGCCAAGTATCACTTTCAAACCTTGATTTCGAGGTGGTTTTTCTACATGATATTTCTTCTTTTGTGTCTCCAAAATTTCGGCCCTTCTGGGTCTGAAAAATTATTTTTGTATCTCTCTAATATGTCTTCTTTGCAATTCCACAAGTCTAATCAAAATTGGATGTGACAAGTGGAAGTTATGGTAACTTCCCCACACCTTTCTGAATTTTTTCCCTTCCAGGAGAGCGTACTTTTAAAGTGTTCCAAGATCACAATATATGATATTTTATTCTGAAACATGTACCATAAATACTACAAACTTTCCACTATCCAATGCAACTAGTCTCACTTAATTTGGATACTCATTGAAGAAGATATCCTTTTTTTACCTAGAAGAATTTTTTGAGACTTGATAACTTCTATGAATAACCTCTGGATTTCAGGGTCTTGATTTGTCTACTAAATATCCTCCAAGGGGTTCCTTCTAAAACACCGTAGAAAATAAGTTATAGCAAAAACACCAAGGTATCTCAGATGTAGTAGTGAAACCCCAAGACCTTGAGCTATGATACCAAATTTTAGGAACCAAATACCAAGATAGCATAGAAAAACCTCAGAATAAGTACTCAATACCTTGAAAAAGAGAGAATTTTAGATAATAAGCCTCTTCAAGGGGGCAACCTCCTTATACACCACATAGATTTCCAAATACAATATAATTCCAAATGAAAAGGTCTCCTTGGTATATATAGGAGACTAGGAGCTACAATTACAACTAATGGACCCAAGCCGACATAAATAAATTAAAATTACTAATGTAATATGACCTAAATAAGGGGTAATGTACCACTATTTAGGGCTTAATAGACTTACCGTCAGGTATCGAAACAATATCCCACACATCATTCTTCATGATGGACTGGTAGTCCTCCATCATGGTATCTCTCCATATTGGCTGACTAGATTCCTCCTCATAACAGGAAGGATCAAAATCAATGATGTGGATCATAGTTGTTGCATAGCATGAATACCTATGAGGTATCTTTCTCTCTCAGAAGGTACCATGAGGAGATACATATCCTTCTTCCTCTTACAAAGTCTGACGAGCCCATGCAGGTCTCTTCTAACCTACTTCAATATCTCTAGGAACATCAACTAGAGCTACAGGATCAATAAGCTCAATTATCTCCCTCTAAACTGTTGGAGGGTGAGGAGGAGAAGGCACCATATCTTCATGTCTCTCACTATCAATATCCATGTGAGATCCTCTAGATATCCTGAAGGCTACCTCCTACTCAAAGGTAAAATATTTTCTCACCTCAATCTATCTTTGACTAGAGATATAGATCTAGTATGTCTTCGAAGACTCATTGTACCCCACAAATGTACCCTTTATGCCTGAAGGTTCTAGCTTGGTCCTTTTCCCCTTGGGTACATGAATATATACTCATCACCCAAATATGTTGAAGTGTCCAACCTTAGGATTCACTCATGAACTATGTCCATACTAGAAATATCATGGTTCCCACGTGGAACACATTTCTAAGACATATCGAGGTTCCATCATGGAGCCAATGTTTTTTCTAGGACACATAGAGGCTCCCTCATGGAGCTAATGTCCCCCAAGACATATCAAGGTTTCCTCTAGAACCAATATCTTGGTTCCTTCATCTGATCATCTAAGGCACATCAGTATGAAGTCCACATTCCCCCCTACTAGTCCACACATGACCCTCTGAGGAGAAAGTATCATGATGTAATCATATCAACATTCCCTCTTAATGAGGGAATACATTCGCATCAACAGATCATTTCACCAACTAGCCAACTAGTCGATGGTAAAAATTTGTCAGATGTCCTAAATTTCATCGATATGCTTGTCTGTGTGTTGAAGCATGGATACTTCATTTGCACCATGTCTCGAATGAAATACTGTGAGAAGCCTCTGAAGCCCCATTTCTTCCATGACTCGCATCACTGGCTACGATAGATTATGCCTCTACAGTATTGAGTTCTATAAAAGTCTACTTCCACAAATCCTAACTGATCTCGAGCTGAAGCAGCACCCTCTAGTTCCCTTTTTTTCAAATGCACTCTCTTCCTGGTCATAACTATATATATTTGTAGCCTCTCTTCATCTCTTGAGACATATCCAACTGTACCACACTGGTACACCTTCTCTGTTGCAACTTAATATGCTCAAATCATGAGTTGGATTGGGGTGGTTATTGAAAAGCACTATTTGGCTCTTTGCTTGGGAGTAAGTCCTCCACTCTCTCTACAACTACTTCCTTTGGGATTTTTTAATTTCTAAAAAGTTATATTTAGAGTATATTCTCTACTCTATCAACAATTTCCCTCTTTTGGGGCTGCTCTCTGTCGAGCTAGATCCTCCACTCTCTCTCTACAATTGCTTCCTCTGCAGTTGCTTTATCTAGAACTCAGAGTGGCTCAATGATTTCTCCCTTTGGATATCATATTGTATCTTCCTCCATCACAGGATCCATCACCATATCTTTCATTCATGGTAACTATAAATGTCTCTACTATTTTTCTTGGTCTCATCCTAAGAGGTACATTGCTCCTAGAGACTACCTGTCTTTGAGTATAATTGTTGGTGATGTCACTACATGAAATCATGTTGGAAGGTATTTCCCTCCATGTTTTATTCCTTGCATGATATAGATGACTCCCCTTGAGTCTTGACTTCAAAATATATCACACTACCTTCCATGTGATCTCAGTGTCCACTCGCTCCAAGTATTGTGTTACAAGATTTTTATGTAGCAACTCCCACACTCATTTAATTCATAAATGGATCAACTGGACTGGTTCTCTGGATAGAGTATCTTCTTTTGTGTCAGTGGGAGATACATAGTCCACCACAACCATGACATTCTACTCTACAAAAACAACACACACTATATCGCTTTCTTCAAACTGCTCTATGATATGGTGGCTTTATCCTCTTCTCTTCCAATCCAACCAAGCTCCAATGATCTATTGACAAATGGAAGGCTCCTGAAACTTTTTTTTCAGCAACCACGCTAGTGCATGATGTGATAAGTTGGCACCCATGCTCACATGCTCCATATTTTTTCCTTACCCAATCAAAATGGATGCTTCCTCCGATTCTTTGTGATTTGCATATTGATTCTTTATGGGATCATACCCATATCCTTCCAAGAACTTGGGCCCTCACTGAAATAGCTATATCAACACATCAAGAATATTCCTCGGTGAAGAAACCCTTTTATCATACAAGCAACAAACTCCACCTCTTGAAATTGTCACTCGTGCTACAAGCTAGAATTTGGCTTATCAGGTCACGCCCTCTAGCTAGCCATCAACCAACTAGCCACGTACTATGATGGGTTTTCCTCGACCTCCACCAAATTGATAGGAGAAAGTGGAGAGAAACTCGATTACTACCTCTCTTCCTTCACTGATGACTCTCTATTCTTGACTTCCATCTATATAGAATATCTAGTCCGAGAAGGAATAGTTTCCCCAGTGACTCGAATCTCTTTCTCACTAATTCTTGGACCCTCCTGTGAGGGAGTGAATCCCATTCCTACTCTGATACCGTGTTTATTTTTCATATGAAGTGATATATTCGATATGTTATTATATTGTCCCTCGACCAAGTTTTGAGGAAACATTAGTCGGGTTTGACCACTTTTTGGACATCGATAGGATGGTCGAAGATGGAGTGCCCAGGCAGAGCTGAGGTCGCGGGATCTCACTTGTTTTGTGGGACTTTTGGACCCAACATGGGGTTCTTAGGGTTTTTTAATGGGTTATGGGATGTTGGCCCATGGGTTTACCCATGATTATTCCTTTTTGTAAATGTATAAATAAGTAAAGATTGTAAGGTAGAAGTAGTGAAGTAGTAGTATCTAGCTAAGTGCAGAAGGCAAGTAGTTCTGGGTTTCTTTGTGCAACAGAATGTGTATGTAAGTCTATGTGCCTCATAGAGGGGTTGGCTCTGTGCCTTGACCTGATTTTGGGAAGGTGGATCTGGTGCACAGTGCACAAATCACCTGTTGTTGTGGTGGAAAATCCCCCTACGGAATAGAATTTAGGTTTATATTATGCATGCAGATCAGACCAAAAGAATCCTACTTTCTACCTTCATCCCAGACCTAATCCCCATTTATTTTAAGAAAATACATGGTTAAATGAACATACCTTGTTCTATACGTTCGATGTCGATCCTTATTCACGCTTGATCACTTGTAGGAAGCTATCCTCTCAAGACTGACCTGCATACAAAACAAGCAACAAACTTTACATGCATTTGTTCTATAGATTAATGGGTTAGAGATTCGAACATATATTCACTAAACTATGAAGAAATCATATAGTGGGACGGGAAAATCATTTCTTTATTATTAAATTTAATGAATCAACTTACAATGTCAAGACCGGCCACTGCTCCGTGAACCTGATCCTGGGATCCTCTTCAAATGTCCTCCAACTTCTTTTCTTTGTATCTCTCTTTGCATAAGGATGGCTAAAGGGTTGGGACAATGGGAATGTGAAATTGGGTAGAGTTTTTTTACTCTTATTCTCCTCTTCCAAATGGGACCCCTAACCCTTCTTTTATAGGCTAGAAGAAGCTAGGTATTTGGATGAACCCTCAGCCATGCATGGCTGGGAGTTTCAGTTAACTCACCTAGAGTTGTGTGTTCCATCGGAAACTTTCCTTTTTTCATGATTTTGTAGGTCCAAGCGGGCTGTTTTAGGTCAGCTATCATGTACACGCATGTAGTAGTGGATTAGGGCATGTGGGCCCTTATAAAAGAGGTTTTTTAAAGAGTTGTTCAATAGTGCTTTGGCAAAGAAGGGATCTAAGATGGCATGATGCCAGGTAAGCATGTATGGTGCAAATTAGGGTTATAACAGATGCCCCCTAATGTGTGAGGGAAGAAGAGCATCTGATGGCCAAAATACATTACCAATCTTTACTAATGTGCTGAACAAGTGAGCTCAGGGACTAGGAACCCAGAGGCGTCGTCTGCAAAAAAACAAATGTCTCACTGAGGCGGGCATACCCATGCTCAGGATAAAATAGAATCATGGCTACCAATCAAATACACTGTAGATCCATTTCAAATAACTATATAAAGTGTAGCCTCGAACAATACACATCGAAGCTACATATTGAAATAAAAAAGATATACATATAGAGTATCCATCTTCTAGAAGCTGATATGGCCTGATGGTTGGAGATGAGGTCTTTAGAGCTCGAGCAACAACTTAAAAATCTTCAAAACTCAAGGTAGGAGTGTAATATGAGTGTACGACTTCACTACCCAGAGGTCTTTGATGGCTCGTCGGTCATGGACTAGAGAATATTGATGATCAGACTGAAGGCTTCATTGATTTGGAACAAAGACTTGATTGGACATTCAGGATGGTCAGGTATGAGGGCAAGAGACAAATTGCAGAGAGGCCGACTCAGGCTTGGTATAAACTTCCCTTGGACAACAACACGACAAATGATGAGACTTAGGCAGCATGGCATTAATCATAAGTTTACGAAGCAAGAGGCAACGCAAACTCTCCATATGTTTGGAAGAATAACCAAATGGAGGAGGACACAACTCTATGTAGCGAGAAAAGCTTCCTAAGGTCGTATTACATCCCATAGTTTGACAAAAAAATGGATAGATGTGCTTTATCCATGGGAGACTCATTACGCTTCCAATAAAGAAAATACTTTTCCCTTCCTCTTTTTGGGGTGTATTTGATTTTTTTTGTCTTTTTCAATAATGTTGGAAAAAAAAATAAAGGAATGTTACGTTACAATGGAGGAACGAGTGTTACAAACATACAAGTTCAAGGTGCAAGGACAAGACTGATGTTCAAAATAATGATACTCGGGAAAAATCCTCCAGCAGCCAAGGATGTTAAGACGTAGAAGCAAAGTGCTATAAGGCTGGGGTATAAGGTATGCATACGCAGTTAACAAAACACACAATGGTAATGTCCTTTGATGTAAGTTTAACGAGCCTAGAGAAGGTAAGCTCGGTGATTTTTCATATTTAGAGAGTCTGAAAAATCATAAAAGGAGACTCCAATGGGGTACCTTTTTCAAAGATAGTCTAGTCGGTTCGAAAAAGGGGTAAACTAGCACCGAAAAGACGTCTATTCAAAACCATTTTAACGAGTGTGATAATGACAAGATCACTTGGCCATTTTTTCATTTTTAAGGAGTCTAAAAAAATATTAACTATGGACTCCATCAGGAATGTTCTTCTGGACCAGTTTAACGAGTGTGAGAGATTAAAGTCACTCGACGATCTTTTCAATTTTAGGGAGTCTGAAAAGAGATTAACTATGGACTCTGAGGGGGTTCCTTTTCTATAATTTTAGTCCCTCAAGCCCGAAAAAGGGTTAAAATGATACCTGAGAGTACTCTTCTAGAGAAATGAAGTTCCATAGAGTATACCTTTGTTCATACAATTGACCTTCTGAACCGAAAAAAGGGGTAAACTACCTCCAGACAGATGTGACTTCAAATTTCAGTTTAACGAACGTGAAAGGCCACAAGATCGCTCGAAAATATTTTCATGTTTAGAGGGTCTGAAAAGGGCTTAAAAGAAGACCCCTAGAGGTTACTGTGCTCAGTGAATCTAGAGGAGATCGAAAAGCGTAAATGCAGTCTCGTCGAATGTTGCTTTCGGATCTCAAAGCGAGATTGAAAAACAACAAAGTTAGCTCATGATCAACTCTTTGTGGGTCGATGCCTAGCATCTCCTCGGGGGAGCAGTATGCTCCGACGAAAACATTGTCTATGACACCAGGGGTTCTGGAGATATTGATAGGTATCGTTTTATAAATGGTTTCCATAATACCCTCAGCATAGATATCGTGTGTAGCTAAGGGATTAATAGGACAAGACCTATCTCCAGTCATAGTCAAGGTGAATTCTCCGACCTCGATTCTTCTTAACTCTGGGAGGAAGTATGATCTGTGATGAAGATCATCCCAAGGTTTGTCCAGACTAGTCATTGCTTCAATTACTGCTTTGTTAGAGGGAAAGACTAAGTCTAACGAATCAGTGTCAGTGAGAGAACCTTGAGTCCAAATAGGCTCTAAAAGCGGATCTAACTCTTGTGCAGGAGTTGGATCTGGGTTGGTTGAATATTTTTGGACTAAAGAGTATGCTACTTTAGCTGTGAACAAGGGCATGGACATGCTCAGGTGCCCTATCCCATCCATCGTGGACGATGGGGAAGGAATCATCCACAGATCGTCGAAGTAAGTCATGCGGAACGACGAAATTTGAAAAATCTCAACCTTATGGTGATTGGATATAAACTTGATATCACCTTGAGGGGGCGGGTAATCGAAGGTACCCATCAAATATGGGCACAAACCAAACCCTATGTTGACCACACTTGGTTGAGGATTATCAATCATCGAGACCGTGGATGCCCCCAATGAAGATTCAGGTTGGGAGAAAGACATTTGATCGATGGTCATAATCCAGCCCTTGTGTGGAAACAAAAAGACCTAGAAAACTGTAGCAACCACAACTTCCATGGAATAAGTCCAACTCCTCCCTAACAAGAGGTTGTAGTCGAGGGGCATGTCGACTACTTCTACCTCAACACACACGGTCTTCCCTCCTAACTGCATGGGGAAAGATGGAATGATACAATGTTTGTTATAACCCTAAATTGCACCACACAGGCTTACCTGGCATCAGGCCAACTCATATCCCTTCTTTGCCAAAAAACTACTGAACAACTCTTCTAAAAACTCCAGTTTTAAAAAGAAAACTCTAGCAGGCCCACTACAGCCCGCAGGAAAACTCTAGCAGACCCACTACAGCCCGCGGGCAAACGCTAGCAGGCCCACTACAGCCCGTGTTTGCCTTCAGAATCACAAAAAACATAAAGTTGCTGACGGGACAAAAAGCTTTGGGTCAGTTAACTGGAACTCCTGGACATGCATGGTCGAGAGTTCATCCAAAACCCTAGCTCCTTCTAGCCTATAAAAGAAGGGGTAGGGGTACTATTTGGAGGAGGAAAATCATAGCAAAGAAACTATGCCCAATTGCTGAATCCATTTTGTCCCAACCCTTTATCCTTTCCTCAAGCTTTAGGAGAATTAAAGCAAAGCAGTTGGAGGACAAAGAAGAGGAGGATCCCAGGATCAGGATCAAGGAACGGTGGTCGGTCTCTATAATCATTGTAAGTTGATTCATCTTGAGATTAATAAAAAGATACTTTTCCCGTCCCAAATGCATGAGTCTTATATGTTTTATTTGAATTATGTTTAATCTCTAATCCTGTAGTAGAACAATAGCATGCATGCATAGTTTTATCTTGATTGCAGGATCGCTTTTTGGAAGGAGCAGCAAAAGCAAGGGGATAAATGCTCAACGGAGGATCTACACCAACCGTCAATAAAAAGGTTAGTTGGTTCTTCCCATGTTTGCATGTGAAAAAGGGTTTTAGATTTGGGGTAGAAGGTTAAAAGTAATTTATAAAGGGTCATGATCTACATGCAAGTTTAAGCCCTAGCTTATTAGGCTGTAGTTGGACTTATGCAATGCAAGCGGTGGTCGCTACAGTTTTTTGAGTCTTATTGTTTCCACATGAAGGCCGGATAGTGACCATTGATCAGTTATCCTTCTCTCGACCTGACCCAGCTTTGGGGGCATCCACGGTTCCCATGGTTGATAATCCTCAAGCCGGTGTCATCAACGTCGGAGTTGGCTTGTGCCCATCTTTGATGGGTACCTTCGATTACCCACCTCCTCATGGTGATTTCAAGTTTATATCAACTCACCATAAGGCTGAGATTTTTCAAGTCTCGTCGTTTCGCAGGACTTACTTTCAGGATCCGTGGATTCTTCCTTCCCCATAAACCACAGTGGATGAGACAGGGCACACTGGCATGTCCATGCCCTTGTTGGCCGTTGAAGTAGTGTACTCTTTAGTCCAGCAAACTTCAGCTACTCCTAATATGACTCCCGCACAAGAGATGGATCCACTTCTTGAGCCTATATGGGCTCAGGGTTCTCTTGCTACCACCGATTCGTTAGACTTAGTCTTGCCTTTTGACGAAGCTATAATCGAAGCAATGACTAGTCCAGACAAACCTTGGGAAGATATTCATCACAGATCATATTTCCTCCCAGAGTTGCACCGAATTGAGGCAGGAGAATTCACTATCACCATGACGGGAGATCAGTCGTGTCCTATTAACCTCTTGGCTACACAGGAAATTTATGCTAAGGGAAATATGGAGACTATCACTGAAACTATACCTATCCATGTCTCCCAAAACCCTGGCATTGTGGAGAATGTCTTCGTTGGAGCGGATTGCTCCCCCGAAGAGATTCAAATTAACATGGATATTTTCAAAGAATTCTGCGACATTGTTGCCTGGTCTTATGAGGAAATGCCAGGCATTGACCCACAAAGAGTCTATCATGAGCTAAATTTGTTGTTTTTCAAGCTCACTTTGAGATCCGAAAGCAACATCCGGCAAGACTGCATTTATGCTTTTCGATCTCGTCCAGATTAACTGAGAAAAGTACCCATTATGGAGTCTTCTTTAAGCCCTTTTCAGACTCCTTAAAGATGAAAATATTGCCGAGTGACATTGTTTCTTCACACTCGTTAAATTGGTCCAGAAGAACATTCCTTAAACGGGTCTCCTTTTAAGCCCTTTTCAGACCCTCTAAACATGAAAAGATTGTCGAGCGATCTTGTGACCTTTCATGATCGTTAAACTGAAATTTGAAGTCACGTCTGTCCGGCGGTAGTTTACCCCTTTTTCGATCCGGATGGTCAACTGTACAAACAAAGGAATACTCTATTGAATTCCAATTCTTTAGAAGAGTATCCTCAGGTATAATTTTATTCCTTTTTTGGGCCTGAGGGACTAATTTACGAAAAAGAAACCCCCCCGGAGTCCGTAGTTAAGCTCTTTTCAGACTCACTAAAATTGAAAAGATTGTCGAGTGACCTTATTCTTTAACACTCGTTAAAATGGTCCAGAAGAACATTCCTAATGAAGTCCATAGTTAAGCTTTTTTTAGACTCCTTAAAAGTGAAAAAATAGCCGAGTGATCTTGTCCTTTTCACACTCGTTAAAATGGTTTTGAATTGACGTCTAATCAGTGCTAGTTTATCTCTTTTTCGAACCAACTAGACTATTGACGAAAAAGGTACCTCAAGGGAGTTTCCTTTTATGCTTTTTCAGACTCTCTAAATATGAAAAACCACCGAGCTTACCTTCTTTGGTCTCGTTAAACTTACATCAAAGGACGTTACCATTGTGTGTTCTATCAACCGCAGTTGCATACCTTACCCATCAGCTTAGTAACAACTTGCCTTTGCATCTTAACACCTTTGGCCATTGGAGGATTTTTCCCAAGTATCATTTCCTTAGAACATCAGTCTTGTCCTTTTGCCTTGAGCTTGTATGTTTTCTATACTCGTTCCTCCTTTGTAACGTAATATTCCTTTATTTTTTTTCACAATCAACAAAAAAAACAAAAAAAATCAAATATACCCCAAAAAGAGGATGGGAAAAGTATTTTCTTTATTGGCAGCATTATGAGTCGCCCTTGGATAAAGCACATCGGTCCGTTTGATTCATCAGACTTTGGGATGTAGTACAACCTTAGGAATCTTTGCTTGCTATATAGAGTTGTGTCCTCCACCGTTTGGTTACTCTTCCAAACATATGGAGAGTTTGTGTTGCCTCCTGCTTCATAGACTTATGTTTAACAGATATGTTGCCTGAGTCTTATCACTTGTCGTGCTATTGTCCAAGGGAAGTTTGTCACTAAGACTAAGTCGGCCCCTCTACAATATGTCTCTTGTCTACATACCCGGCCATCCTGAACGTCCAATCAAGTCCTTGTTCGAAATCACTGAAGCCTTCAGTCTGATCATCAAGATTATCAATTTTGTCCATGCCCGACGAGCCGTCGAAGACCTC
>JZKD02S1374158.1:62370-75766 GCA_000966675.3 Picea glauca
AGTAATAATAATAATAAATAGTTATTAATTATCCAACGGACGCATCCTTTCATGGATGGTCACCATATGTTCTCTATATATGGAACACTCATTATTGTAATAACATATAGAATATATATCACCTCATATGAAAAATAAACAGTAGGTAAGGGTCAAATAGACCCACTACAACCCCAACGAAGCAACTTGGCAGTTGGAGGATGAAATGTGGGAGGCATACCCAGATTTCTTTTAACATTTTGATGTAAAATTTATTGTATATAATGATGATGTGCACCCAGGATGGTGCAAAATATAAGGGGAGTGGAATGTAATACCCCCAATTTTCATCCTTAGACTAATATTGTATAGGTGTGCATGAGGAATGGATAAAATCTAATTGATATAATATATAAAATGGAACAATGAACAATAATTAAAAAAAAATACGTTATTGGTTGCAGAAGGATAAGGAAAAAATAATGTGGGGATATGACTCCATGAGAGGAGAATGAAAAGGGGCTTATGAGATAAGGGAAAGATGAATATAATTTTATTGTTATCTTATGTTATTTAGCCTTGGATTATTAAGACTTTGATTTATGTTTATCCTAAGTTCTTAACCTTGGTATTAGTTTATTATGAAGGCATGTAGTCTCTCCCATGCATGCAAATATAACTTGTGATTTTTGGGCATGCAAGGGGGATTTGACGTCCATTATTATTTGGAGGTTTTTTTCATTGCGATTAATCTACAACATTACTACTGTAATGAAAATATGGAAAATGTTTTCCTTGAAACTATATTGAGAGTATAACTATGTGTAAAGGAAATTGTTGAAATCGAGGAAACTTAATTACAACTGATAATCCTTGGAGTCCCTAGTAGTGAGATTTCTTATCTAATCTATGTTGGATCTATAGTGGGATGTGGGATGTCTTGAGGGACTATGTGGTAGAGAAGGGGATCCCATTCCTTAGGTTGTGTAGGCTATCAGGGAAAGCGAGTTTATGGATCGAGATAGTTGTAAGAGTTTACGAATTGTGAATTCTAGGAATAGAGTTTTATGAAGAGATCTAGAGCCAAACATAGGTAAAACATCCCTTGCGTACAGCCTCAAATAAGGGGTGGCATTTGTTGTAGAGATATTTAAGTGTAATAGAGAGCCTATGGCTGGGTGGAATGTCCTTCATGTGCACCTAATTGATAGTTAATTCCTGGAAAGATAAGTGTTCATGATTTATTTATGATTATGTTGAATTAATGTTATTTATGTTATGAATTGAATTGGTTTCTAGTTGTTTAGTTTTATTTTCATGTTAATATTGCATATGCAACTATGGTATCTTTTTCCATTGAATGATTTAATTGTGTTTGTATAATCCTACATTGTCATGTCTACATGCATTAATTAGTTAATAGAAAGACGATGACGAAAGTGGTATTAGAGCAAGAAGTTGGTGGAAATTTTTGGTTTTAAGAGGTACTCCATATCCTCAATAGAGTACAAAGGGTATTGGGTATGTTACAAATTTCTTGTAGATTTCCACTACACCACATTCATATCCTTATAATTTGCATTGGATTCAACAGGTTGGCCCTCATATTATCATTAACAAGCACTATGCAATCACCTTTTCTATTGGTCCCTTCCGGGACATAGTAGCCTATGACATATCTCCACTTGATTGCTATGATTTAATTTTGGGAATCTGTTAACAACAAATACACCATTCTTTATACATGATTTTGTTCATATGAAAAGCATTTCTTTTCTAATTAAATGGTATCAAAGGCCAAATTTTGGTGTGGCATGGCCCAAGTTGGCGATGGGGATGTTACAATTCAAGATAACTATGTCTAACGAAGGTATGAATACCTTTGGGTGAGTTATGAATGCCTTTGGCTCCTTGATCATGCTATTGGGTGAGCCAAAACTTCTTACTTCAATAATGTTTTATTTTTATTTTTATTTTTTATCTCATCTCAATGGGAAAAAAAATCAATCAAAATGTCCACAAGTGTGTATTATTATCCTTAAACTATGATATTAATTTTAAATAGCTATATTGAATCTATTTTGGATTAAAAAAAATCTTTCTATAAAGGTATGGAAAACCAAAACCATATTAGAGATGTAAAAAAGGTAGGCTTGTACTATAGTACTAAAAACTAATCCTGGACCCAGAAGTTGAGCTATGAAATATTTTCTCTGCAATGTATGACATGTTTTGAAATAGGGAATATAGCATATCATTTCCTTGAAGGGGATAGGAAGGATAGGAATCAAAAATACAAATCAACCTGGTGGGATGGCTCCAAGGAATATCATTAGCTAGTTTTAAAAACCAATGTAAATTCATCACAACAAAATTCCTCAACAATTTTGGATATGGAACCCAAACCTAATGGAGTTTCAACACAAGAGAATCCTCCAAACCAATAGGATTTTATTCCTAAAAAAAGTATAAGATCCAAACTCTCTTGATCTGGGCCAAATAACTCAGGTTTATTCCATCTCCCAAGCATCATCAAGTTGGGAAGATGACATTGAATGAGTTGAGGCATTAGAAAAAAAAAAAACCTCCAAATCAAGAAAATTAGGGATTGGCAAGATTAGAAATGACTCTGTCAATTGTTAAAGAATTTTGGACAATAGTAGGAAAGAAGAAAAAGTCTCGATCATCATCCCAACCATCAGTGCAAGAAGTCAAGCTTGCAATCTAACATAATCATGTATTATTTTTGTCATTTATTATGAAATCAATTTATGAAAATATACTCATGTAAGGACTTATGGAATGTATCTTTCTTGGACATTTGACATAATCTGCTAGTAAATTTTGAATTTGGGTTGATACGCGTTTGCAATAGGCCTTGAGAATTTCGACTATGTATTACATGAAGACCGGTGAGGATGAAGCAATTTCATTAATACAAATCTAACCGTTTATGTAAAAAAATAAAAATAAAATAAAATAAGATCCTATTGGTTAAAATAACTCAATCAAGCTTATCACTGTAACTACCAAGACAAACATGTGAAAGGAAAACTTGGTGCAATTTTGTAAATGTGGAAAAGTTAATTCAAAATAGTTGTGTCCAACCGAGGTATGAATACCTTTGGCTCCCCGATCATGCTATTGGGTGAGCCAAAATTGTTTACTTCAATAATATTTTTTATTTTGTCTCAATGGGAAAATTAAATTAATTAAAATGTATTAATTGTAAACAACTAGATTGAATCTATTTTGGATTAAAAATAATCTTTCCCTAAAGTTATGGAAAACCAAAACCATATCAGAGATACAAAAGAAGGTAGACTTGTACTGTACGACTAAAAACTACTAGTAAAAACCACTCCTTGACCCAGAAGTTGGGATATGAAATATTTTCTCTGCAATTTAGGGATTGTTTTGAAATAGAATATATAGAATCTCATTTCCTTGAAAGGAGTAGGAAGGATAGGAAGCACCAATATAAATCAACCTATTGGGATGGTTCCAAGGAAGATCATCAACTAGTTTTAAAAACCAATGGAAAGTCATTAGAAGAAAATTCTTTAACAATTCTAGATATGGAACCCCAACCCAATGGGGTGTCAACATAGAAGAATCCCCCAAACCAATAGGATATGATTCCTCAATCAAAAGTAGAAGATCAAGAATCTCTTGATCCGGGTCAAAGAACTCAGGTTTATTCCATCTCTGAACCATCAACACATTGGGAAGATGAGGTTGAATAAGTTGAGGCATTAGAAAAAACCAAACCTCCAAATCAAGAAAATTTGGGACTGGCAGGATTATAAATAAATTTGTCAATTGTTAAATAATTTTGGACAATAATAGGAAATAATAAAAAGTCTCCATCATCATCCCAACCAATGGTGAAAGAAGTTGAGCTCCAATCTAACATAATTATGTATTATGAGGACGAAGCAATTTTATTAAAATAAATCTAACCGTTTCTGTCCAAAAAATTAAAAAAAAATAATATAAGATCCTATTTAGGAGGGTTGGTTAAAATAACTCAATCAAGTTGTCCACTATAACTACTAATCCAAACATGTGAAAGGAAAACTTGGTGCCGTTTTGTAAATGCAGAAAAGTTAATTCAAAATAACTATGTCCAATTGAAGTATGAATACCTTTGGATCCCCAGTCATGCTATTGAGTGAGCCAAAACTGTTTACTTCAATAATGTTTTTTTATCTCGTCTCAATGCGAAAATAAAATTAATTAGAATTTCCATAAGTGTGTTCTTGTGCTTACCCTATGATATTAATTTTAAACAAATAGATTGAATTTATTTTGGATTAAAAAAAATATTTCCATAAAGGTATGGAAAACCAAAACCATATTAAATATGAAAAAAAGGTATACTTGTACTATACTACCAATATATATAGATGCAAGTGTGTGGTTTAAAAATTTGGTCATAATGATGCAAGAACCTTATGAAGATAATCTTTCAAAATCTCATACATAGTTTATTTCTAAAAATTTCAAGCATCAATATTTATAAAGTTTACAAAATGAGTCCAAATGAAAAGGGCATTGTTGGCCCCATTATTAACCTTCATTATAAAAAGGGGCTTTTCTGAATCAAGTCGATAGCCAAAGGATGTGTTCTCACAATTAGTGGTGGAGAGAATATGGTTCAACAACCTCATATGGACAAATTAACAATAATGACCTACCACCACTGAATGGTATGCCAGAGAAAAGACAACTTTAACAAACAAAATATACTAACAATAAATGGTAGGTAGTGAAAATTTGATAATAGTCATAACCAAAGATAATAATAGCATTACACTGGAATAAGCCAAGATAATTATTCAAAAACAAAGATAGCTAGAGTGATTCATGCCACTGGCTATGGTTTTCTCCAAAACAAATATATTTTATACTTGTAGTTCAATGAGCCAGGATGTATCTCTATGAAACAACTATTCGTCCTTAACTTCAGGCATTAATTTGAGGAAATTCAACATGTCACACATCGAACATCAATATTTCTTATGTGTGTCAATCATGTAACCATGAAGTCCATGATTTGATATTGCATTGTGAGGACCTTCTAGAAGAAGTTATTTCTTCCATATCCAATATTTTCATGACCTTATAGGCCTCCTCTAAGTGTTGACTATGAAACATAGAGAAAGTATACATTCATGCCATTGATCTAGTGGGAACACATATGTCGAATGTTGAAGAGCATTCAATGTTGGACAATTGGTTGTAATTGATGTCAACAAGCAATGGTTGTCATTAATTTCAATATATGTGATGGGTGTATTTGGATAAGTCTCCAAAGTGGTCCCCTTATGGCTTATCTCTAAACATGGCCCTCACAAGAAGACGCTTTGAAGAAGTCTACAAGAATCCCTAAAGGTGTGGTTATGGAACCCAAAGTTTATCGTGGAAAATGATCATGAAGGACAGTGTAAATGAAAGTAACTCATTCACAGATGGATATTCCTCTTCATGTCGTTTCTGATGATAGGTGGTACACCATGTGGTTCTTGATGATTGAGGAGTTATGGCCTTGTGAAGTTAGAATCTCCAAAGAATGGTTAATAAACCCTTAGTTAGTTACAAGTCAATTAATGAAAGGGAAAAGGGGTTGTAACAAGAAATTCTAGAAGCCGCTAATATTAAGGAGAGAGGTTAGATGGAAAAATTATAAATACACCTCAAGGAGAGTCTCATAAGTACATTCACTCATTTCTATTGAATATCTTCTTGTGAGTAAGTGATCTATTGGCTAGTTTGAGATGGCTGTTACAAGGAAAATCTCTCTATGGCATGGGGTAAACCACAACAAACAAAATGACACACAAAAATTGACTCTAATCCCAACTATTCTATATAAATGAAATACTAACAAGACACGGTCAAGAGCCTACCTCGTTTGGATGTTCTATGAAGACCATTGTTGAGCATGCAACTCAAAAATTTATACCTGCAACGTGTCCTAAAAAACAAAGATACGTAAGCATATGGTGATAATATATATTGTTAGCATTTAGACTAGCATAATCCATTAACATTCATGACAAACATGCCCATGGAAAAATAATTCAAATATTTGCAAGATAACAATTGGACGAGAAACAAGTGTTTCTATTAAAATAATCAACATAAGTATATAGGTGACAAAATTTTGTATCGACACATCTCAGAACTGAGAAACTAAGTCCCTCGAGATAGGCCTCTACCACTTCAATCCTCTACCAAAGGAAAGATCATATAAAGGAGACAATGAGGTTATCCATCAAAGAAGGAAGATCTTGGGGGCTGAACAATGAGTTCAAACTTTCAAGGATAAAGGGATGTAGACTCAATGTGAAGTGAAATTTCTCCAGAGTATATTTTCTCTCAAAAGTTGATTTTTCCTCCTTTCCACGGCTTTGATATGGATCAATTTATATCCTTCAAATGGAACTGAAGGGTCGAGTTAGAGCATTTCCAGTATAGGGAAGGTCAAGGATCATGGATCTCATGACGTGACATGGAAACCTAACATAATTTTTAATTTTGAGCATCAAACCCATTGTACACGGGATGTAGTGGAGCAACCTGTGTATATGCTTGTTGTCTAACTGGTAGGGGGTGTATATGTGGAAAACTATGCTTTTTTGGCTCTGGAAGGTAAAAAAGGGGACTTCGAGTCTACATAGGGAAATTGAAAGGCCATCCAAGCAATTTGCATGGGGTGAGGAAAAATTTTCTATGAAAAATGACCCCTAATGTGTGAGGTCAGAGGAGTATCTATGATGGCCAAAATACATTATAATTTGAAGAAGTGGAGTAATGGAGACTCAAATGGAAGTGCTAGTTACTCATGAGAATATTACAATCCATTATGACTTTTCACACATGGTTTCCAATTTGAATTACACTACAGATCCATGTGGACATATACCAAATAGTTGTTCATGGCCATGAATAGGAAACACAAAGTAGACACATGCCATAGGCTATCATAGTCATGAAGAAGGTCTAATGGAATCCAGTCTCAAAATCAATCTGAAGATGTTTTCATACAATGGAGTACAATATGATCTCCCATGATCATTGAAGTCATATAGGTACTGGTCTGATGAAAGACAACAAAAAAATAGGAATGTTTCTATTGTAAGTTGGAGGTCTTCTACACTATCCATCGAAGGTGAAAATATACATCATGTGAATAGAGGGGTTGATGTCGAACACAATGAGACTTCGTTTGATTACCGATCATTAAGGTATATGGTTAACAAATGTGAGACAACCTACCGATAATGAAAGTAGGCATCAAGGCACCGAGTACATTCTTACAAGTGTGAATAAGGGTGTTGAGGTCGAACACTTGAAGAATCCATCGATCATGAGATATTGATGTATTCCCAACTGTCGATGGCAAGAGAACCTGCCACTGATGACTACAAGACTTTAGGTACTCATAGGACTCTAGGTCTCATTTCTAGAATAGATGAGTTAAATTTGATGGAAGGAGACTCATTGAAAGGAGAGAATTAGTGCATATCTCATCAGTAAACACAAGGTACAAAGAAATATATTGATTATTAGAAGGATCCTGGAAAAATAATATCTTCACGAACCAACAACCCTATGCATCTTTCACATGCACCAGATGCAAGTAGTGCATGAAAAATAACCTCTGAATAACAACCAATAAGGAATACTATCAACAAAGGCGAGGAAACCACCAATAAGGCTAATGAAATCCAAGAAACTACATGAATCCTACTATGTGAATAGATTTCTTGTTGTCAAACACAAGGGAAGCCCCCCATTCAACGACCAATGAGGAGATGATGACTGTTGGGTTCAAGGTTAGCTACCCATAATGAAAGTAGGACTAGGGTGCATGGTAGGACTACAACTTCATGTGACTCTGGGACATAATGAGGGTGTGACCGACATGCAAAGTCAATATTTCTTAGAAATGGCTGACACAATCTTATAGAATTCCTTTGAACAAGATCATGAGACATATGGAGTTATCTGACAACATAGACTTGATGATGAAACTTCATGATCCAGGAGGCATCAACAAAATCTCCATAGGGAATGGAAGAATAACCAGTTGGAGGAGTAAACTCTAACTAATGAGCTCAATTTCCTAAGTTCATGTTAAACCCAAAATTTGGATGACAACAGACTCAAAAGTTTTTTCTCTGTTCAAAGGTGACATGACTGCTGCCGATATAAGACAATACTCTTTTCCCTCCTATATATATATTTTTTTCATAGGAAAATAAATGCTAAGATACAGGGAGGAAATGAGTGTTGCGAGTAAGCAACGAGCTCCAAACAGTGGAACATACCTATGATCAATGCAAGGAAGTGTATGCGGGGCATGGACACTCGGGGGAATGTTTCCTCTTAGGCTACAGGGTGTCAAGCTGCAAAGGATATAAGCAAGGCTCTACTTGGCTAGTGATGCAAATTGTTGAGGTAAGAGGCTTATAATGAGAAAGAGGGAACAAATAATAGGCTCAATACTACAAGAAAGATGATGGAATGCAATAACAACGTAACTCCAAAGAATGTTCTTTTTCGTAAATAGTATACTTGGTCCAAAAATGGGTTAAACTTACACCAAATAGACGTCCTTTCAAAGCCATTTAATGAGTGTGAAAGAGACAATTTCACTCGACAATATTTTTTATTTTGAGAGAGTTAGAAAGGAGCCTAAACAAGACTTGTTGGAAGTCCCATAGGTGAAGGTCATAATGCTTGTGAGTAAGGATATGAGGTTTGAAAAAAAATTCATATCGGAACTATAAGGAATTCTCGGTCCTATGGACTAACTTTTGCATGGGTACCAAACGGCACAAAGGTTCTAATTAGGGAACCCATGTTTGGTAATCCTCTACCACTTAATAACGACACTTCTAGTAGCAGTAAGAAGGTTATGTGTTGCTAATAAATGGGTTCATATCTAAGGCATATGGATCATAGTCATAGGACAATGCAATAATTCCAAATGGAGTGATGACCTATCTTATATGACGTTGAAAGGAAATACCCGTCGAAGTCATGAACGGGTAGTATGACATTAGAAACCGCAAAAACCCTCGACAAAACCACAAAAACAAATTCTTTCCACTATACTATTAGTCCACGAGGTAAAAAATTATCATAAACTATATAAAGTGGGTAAAACATTTCTACTAATAGTAAAAAATAGACTTTTTACCATACCATTTGAGTTTTTCACCCACATAGTGCATTTTAGGTATTTTTTCCCTCGATATTCATCTGTCTATTATGGGAGCTACGATCAACGAAATTAACAATTGTTTGGACCAAGTAAGTTCCCTTCCCCTCCTCTTCATTTTCAATGGTTTAAAATTCAATTTTAGGTCAAACGTTTTGAGTATTAGAGGGTGCAAAATGTGAATTAGGGTGTACGTGGGTGGTAAGTCATCAGGTTGCATACATGGAGGCATGTACATTGGAAAATAAAATCATGTCCACATATATGTATCCCTATATGTGATTGTTAACATTATAGCCCACGTACACATTTGTAAACAATTTTTTTATAAAATTTAGCTCAAAAAATGACTTTCCTTTGGTAGGATGGTGCTTTAATAGAGGGAGCATGAAGATATATATGCAGTAGTGGAAAGGAATGTGGGGGCCCAATTATCTTTTAAAATATGTGTCCTTTATAAATTTTGGGCTCTCAAAGGAATGAGGGCTAAAGTGAGGTTACTCCAGATGCCTGTAAACTATTGGGATCCAGAGACAGAGGATTTCAATCTTGATGGGAAACCATTGAGGATTGAAGTGGATGACATTTATTTCCATGAGATTGTATCATCTGGGAGAGGTAGTGAACCTCAAGTCCCGGGGAGATGGGGGTGGTATGACCATGGAGGATTACATTTCCACCCACTATGTTGCAGGCACATAAAAAGTGGGGAGCCAACTCCCAATCAGGGTGATTGAGAGCCTGAGTTTGAATATCATTGTACTTGTTCTTACACAAATCTCAGGGTCGAGCTCGTTGCACCAAGCATAAAGGCTACTCATGTTCTATGCAGTGGAGTGTTTACAACCCAATGTGTATGACTGATGTACCTCACTGTTGACTAACATGAAGAGCCAACTAACGAATTTAAAACAAGGGAGAAAGAGAAGCTTTGGGTTTGCATCCATATTGTGCAGTTTTTTCTTTGAGAGGGTTCAAAGTTTGAGCTTTATAGTAGAGATCATTCCACATGGACCGTGCGATCCATCCATGTCATGGTGGACCGATGTGATGAGGTATCTAGGAGGTGGTAGGGTGCCAACCCCCTACAACGATGAGTTATTTTTCTGGTGGTGCCAATAGGTCATAGCCATTAATGATTAACCCTATGCTGGGATTGACTACAGAGGGGATCGAGATATTCCTTTGCCACTAGGTTCCACCTACAGTGATATTGGTAAGATTTTTTTTTATATATTTCGTTTTTTTTTTGTTTTTTCAAAAGGAATAAAAAATAGAAATATTTTTGTATGGTATCAAGTATTAACAACTTCCTTTTCATGCATATGTAGGTCCACAACGACTAGATGGATTCCCATGACATCGATGGAGGAGCTAAGGAGATGAGAATGTGAGAGGATATGCGAAGAGAGTGATCCAAAATGTGTAGGGGAAGCTTTCTCGTTTGATGCACATGATTCTTATGGTTTAGGTGGAGGATCTGCCAGAGGCTATGCAACGACAGGTGGTGGGTGTGCCCCGTGCATGGATGTTACTCTTTCAATGTATCACACACGTCATAGTGTGCTATCATGATAAGCATCTGGCGCCACAAGCGTAGATTCCATGGTCCTATATATACTGGCCATAAATGTATTTTGAGGGTGTGAGCCCCATTTTGTACCATGACACCATTTTTTTGAAAGGATGAAATATAAAAATTTGGTCTTCAGATTTACTTATATATGTTACAATGTATACATGCATGGATGTGTTTTATTTACTTATTTATGTGAAAAATGATAATATAAAACATAATTAGCATATGCATCAAATACATGATTAGAACTTCTAGGTATGTGATTATAAGTAAGAAAATCAAAGTATTGTTCCAAAAGTTGTACTCATAGAAATCATCAGAGTAGAGTAGGGTCTTGCACACGGTAACTTCTACTTAATTGACATACGACTAACTGGGAGTCCAAGAGAACCTCTAAAGACCGAACACCATGTGAAATGGAATCGTGTAATAGTTCTATAACGATGCTATACTCAACCACATTATTCGTTGATGGATCTAGAGGAACGCCACTTGAAGACACCAGTTGACCCTCAGGTGAGTAAATGACCCAAGCGATGGAAGCCATGTTCCATGTATGATGACTGGCACCATCTGTGAATCCTAAGTAAATTGAAGACTCTATTTACATCTTCCAACCAAGGGAAAACTTGATAAGAAAACATATGACACAAAGGAAAACATGTATATACACTAAGATACACTAGTATACAAAGAGTCATGCCCAATATTGAGGTCTCAAGTGTAATATATTTTAAGGTAGAGCCCATTTATGGGATCATCTAGCATATTCCCTTCATAATCCTCTAATTCATAGGCTCCTTTCTCTAAAACACGTTGCATGATATAAGGACCGTGTGACATGGGGTTGAACTTTCCTGTCCCCAATGGTTATTTGTCTTGGTCATACAAGAGAACCAATTCACCCTCAACATACTGTTGAGGATAGACATACCTATCATACTGATCCTTAACAAATCATTTATTCACTTCTATAGTTGTAGAGGCATATCAACATTGCTCATCTAGATGCTCTAGGTGCACGAGGCATTCTTCAAGATCGGATGTGTTAGGTAGGAGCTCAATTTCTAGTTTGAGGGAAGGGATTTCACATTCAATCGAAAGGATCGAATCCATGTCGTGTACTAACTGAAAAGGATAAAAAATGGTGGAAGTATTTACCTAGGTTAAATATTCCCAAAGTTCAGGGTAAATCATTAGATTTCAGTCAGATTTACTCTAGCTGACCATTTTTTGGAAGATGGTATTGAGAGATTTATTCACCGCCTCTACTTGTCCATTTTCCTAGGGATAATAAGGGAAGAATGACTGTGCTTAAACCCCAGTTTTGATGCTAACTCCTTCATCATTTCATTCTGAAAGTGACTGCCATGATCAGTGAAAATCTCCTTTGGGATTCCAAACTGGGTTACAATTTGGTTGAATATGAAGAATGTTGTCGTCTTACCATCGGATTTAATGGTAGGCATGGCCTCTTCCCATTTAGTGAAGTAATCCACAACCACAATAATATGTTGATCCCCCCTAGCCGAAGCTAGGTTACATTCCATGAAATATACCCCCCACTTGGTGAAGGGACCGACGGTGATAAATAGGTGAAGAGGGGCTCAATGTGAACACATTTTCCAGGAGAACATCTAGCATGGGTGACACTTTTTTACCGCTTCAACACAATGTTTAAAAATTGACGACCAAAAATAATTGGCTTACAAAACAATTTGGATTGTCACAAGACCAAATAGATGACCACCACAAACCCCACTGTGACATTCATTGAGAAACAACTCGAATTCCTCATGAGTCAAGCAACGACACAAAACATTATCTACTCCTTGACGATACAAATTTTCATCGATAATAAGGTAGTTTTTAGCTTGATGAATTATACGTCATCGATCGTCTCTCGATATATGTTGGGATAGATTCAAGGTTTGAATATAAATTAGAATGTCTCCATACCAGAGGTACGAAGACAAGATAAGGAAGATATGTTCATTCGTGAATGAATCATCATGAATGATGTCCTCATCTAGTTGAGGGAAGTCTAATATCAACTCAGCAAAAACTAGTGATTTCTTAGACTTCGCCAAAGCAAAATCAAGATCAAATTATTGCAAAATAACAATCCACTTATTGTAGTTCATGTTGGACACACCTACCACACTTAGAGGGGGGGTGAATGAGTGTGGGGTTCTTTTTCCCAAGACTTCCCTCTTGCACAAACAATTAGCATTCAAAATTTATTCATTACCCATTGTTGTCATTTATAACCAGTTAGATGTGATCACATATCAGCAACATATATCAGCAATATATCATCAACAAGTCATCACCACAATGAACACAAAGACCACAAGATGTATGTACAGTTTTCCTTTTATTACGGACTACAATCCTTGGGGTTTATCAGCAACAACTGAATAGAGTACAACTCTACAAGAGCAGCAGCTCTATATGTAAGACTCATCTTGCATTCTCAACACCAACAGAGATGAGGCAACAATCCTCAACAGATATCAATCTGTACCATAAACAAGAGCATCAACCATGCACCAACATGTGCCAAACAACCTATAATCAACCTGTACCATAAACAAGTGCAT
>JZKD02S1374158.1:77446-108100 GCA_000966675.3 Picea glauca
GACATCAACCAATGACATCAATCAAACCAAACCATTTACATCAATGACATATGATCCAACAATCTCCCAAGTAATCAAACCATTGGCATCAATGACAACATGATCCAACAGTTCCCCCCTATGATATGCATGGTAAGGACGTATTGAAATAGATTGATATATGCAACTATGGTAGTTTTGCAAAGTAATATAAAATGTCGTAATCTTTGAATTGCATGTACGATGACCAAGGCTAGTTTCTCTACATGAGAGTATTTAATTTCATGGCTGACTAAGTTTCAACTGAGATAATAGAAAATGTGCTCCTGGATCTCATCATCCTCCTGAACTAGAACCATACCAACCGTCCCTTTGGACATGACAATATAAATCAAATAGTCTCTACTATAGTATGGATATTTTAGCAGAGGCACTGATATCAAAGATTTATTAAGAGAATCGAAGGATTCCTAGGCTCAATCATCCCATATAAAATGAGTGTCCTTATTCAAAAGACGCATGAAACCCTTAGTTAAATTGGCATAGTTCACTATGAACTGATGCAAGAAGTTATCCTTCCAATGTAAACCCTGAATTTGTCGAATGTTGCACAGGGGAGTAAATCAAAGTATTTCCTCAACCTTGATAGGATCCACCATGATCCCATGCTTAGAGACTAAGAATCCTAAAATACAACTAGACCTAACACAGAAGATCCACTTGTGAGGGTTGAAACAGATGTGACAGTAACAACATCTCTCAAATACTAGTAGAAGGTGAGTGGAATGATCTACTCTCTTGCGAAAGTGAGTAGTGAGATCGTCGAGGTAAGCTTTGACAATATGTTTGAGATCGTGAAAATTAAATGTCATGGTGCATTGGAAGGTTTCTTTGACATTTTTAATGCTGAAAGGAATTTTTTGGTATGAAAAAGTACCCCAATGATAGATAAATGTCATCTTGTGTTGATCCTTGGGTTTGATTTGAATTTAATTATATCCAAAAAATATGTCCATTAAAGAAAATGTTTTTCTTCCCGCGCACTCATCAACAATCTAGTTGATGAAAGGAGTCAGGAAGTTGTCTTTAGGACAAGCCTTGTTCAGGTCTCAAAAATCCATACACACACAAATGGTTCCTTGTTTCTTATTCACAGGAACATGGTTGGACACCCATTCGGTTAAGGGAACTGGCTAGATGAAACCAACATTAAGTAGCTTCTCTACCTTTTCCTTAATAGTAGGGGCCTTCCCAGGATTAACAACTCTAAGATGTTGTCAAACAGGTCTAGCATTTGAATAAGTTTTGATCTCATGCTCAACAATGTTGGGGTCGATCCCTGGCATATATTTATACTACCAAGTGAATACATTACAAAATTATTTGAAGAGATTGGTGTAGATATGAATTTCTTCAGGAAAACCATCCGCACCGATATATACATTCTCAATTTTTCCAGGAATTCGAGAGATGTTGATCGTGACGGTAGGAGAAATATTTTCCATGTTTCCTTTAGCGTAAACACCATGTGTATCTAGCAGAACTACAACGTGATTGACCATCTCACTCATGGTAGATCTAAATTCATCCTATTCGATCCTAACAAGTTATGGGAGGAAATAGGAGCGACGATTCATATCATCCCAAGGCCTATTGGGACCATACATGTCCTCCAATATGGCTTCATATGAAGTTAAAGTATCGTCGAGGAAATCATATGAATGAGGCAATTGGGTGGCCTATACGGGCTCTAAAACAAGATCCTCCTCATTTGTCTGTGAGGATAAAGGATCCGGGTCAACAATAGTTTTAAGAACAAATTGATATGAAACCTCCACCACTAACAATGGCATTGCCATCCCAATGTGTTACTGACCTTCACATGACATATTCGAGGAAGGTAGGTTCCAAGTATAGTTTAAATATGAATTACGGAAGGGACTGGACCTCATTGACGACGAAGATCTACTAGAAATGGCATAAATGTGGTGGATTGGTGCCACAAAATCAAAGCTACCCATGAGAAAGGAATACCTTATGACACCAACATCCTTTGTTTCCTGCCGAGAATTGTCAATCACTAGGATCGAAGGTTCAACTGATGCATTAGGACTAGCACACGCAAAGGAAAATTAATCAATTGTCATTGTTTTCCCTTCGTGAGGAAAATATAAAGTGCGCAAATAGACGACATGACCACGGTCATGGCATAATTCCAATTACACCTTAGTAATAAATTATAGTCAAGTGGCACACCAACCACCTCAACATCAACCTCCATTGTCTTTTCACCTAACTAGACCAGAAAAGAGGGAAGAATTATGTGGGGTTGAAAAGAACATCCATAAAATGCAGTCAACATAGTCATAGATCGGGATAGAGTCAGAGAGCCAATGGATTTCCAATAGGTTAGGGACAACACACATGTTGTGGTACACTCATAAATTACAGTGCATTTGATGTTAAATTTTGTATACTCCACATGGATTTGAAAGGCCAGATGTAAGGAAAGTGAGGATTAACATCCATAATGTCAAACTTAATAACATTTGAGCCACACGGGTCTAGAGTTCCTAAATAAAATAACAAGGCGTTCCTATGTGAAGGACACATTTGGAGCACCTTTAAAGACAACATCGCACAAGGTTTTTGACCCATATCTTCGATAATCGAATAGTTCTAGGTAGCTCTGGCATTAGGATTATGGGCAGATCATTTTAGTACTCCTTTCGGAATACAAGGAGGAGGTTCTAGCTTTTCGATCTGTAAGGGTGTTTCAGGAGGAGGGGGAAACTCTGGACCTGTCACAATCTGTGAAGAACCATAATCACGAGATTGAGTGGCTACATCAATATGGTACTTGACCGTATTAATGCATATACAGTCACCTTGATGTGTCGAGGGGTTTTGACCCCCGCTCAACGTATTTACTATGTTGAAGGACCCTGAAGCCATGTGTTAATTATGTGAAAACGGATTAGTCATCACAATGGGTGGTTGTGATAAGAGCCTGGAGGATTCCTCATTTTTGGGGGAATAGGTGGGTAATGTGATCATATTTACAAATTTTACAAGGAAAATTAACCTTTCATTTTTCTTTCCTGCCCTCACTAGCATTATTATTCAATCTATCATTGTTAGTGTTGTCCTTGGATTTGTTGTTATTTTTTCCATTCTTATGATTATTACCTCGTCCTTTATTTCTATTCTTACTTGGTTGTTGGTCACCATTTAGGTTGGTCCACGATTGTATAGAATGCACACTTGCCGACTGAGTGGGAGTGGAGGATGAAGCTGAAGCTTTTCCTCCTATAGGCTAGCTTAGAGACAAATATTTCAAATGGTTCATCACCGAATTTGTAGACTTAGCATTTGCAGAGGCTATGATTCCATTGGCATGAGGCCCAAGATTTTTTCTAGGGTCATAATTTGACTGTGGCACATTAGGAATAATTTTACACAACATACCGGACTGAGCATATATGAGGTACAGTTGTTGGGCTTTGAAAATAGCTTCTCCCTTAGATGTTATTCCAAATGTAGAAACATCCTTTGAAATATAAGGTAATAAGGACTTAAAGAACCACTCCAACAAAAACTCTAGAGGAATGTAGGCTTTAAAAAACCTATTTTGTCTACGTCACTCTTGGATATGGTCTCAGATATGAATGGCCTTGTCTTAGCAAAAGGAAGACAAAAGTTCTATTTCATCATCATAATGAATCGACAACTGGAAGTGGTTGAGAAAGAACAAAATCATTTGATTAAAGTTTTTGTATGTTCTCCCTGGTATCTCAATGTACCATTTCACAGAAACCCCCATGGGGGTATGTTGAAATAGTCTCAAATGAATAGAATCATCATTAAGAGAATTGGATGAGAACCAAAGATGAAAAGTAGTAATGTGATCACCTGGATCCTCGCCAGTCTTTCCCTCGAATTTTGGAATTTCCAAAGGAATCTTAGAGGGGACGAGGGGCCATTATGGATCATGATGCACCATGTCATTCATTAATATCAACAAATCTAGAAGATTAAGCATGGCCAGAAAAGGGAGTTAGGGTTGCAACATCTGAGACCATGTTCCCAAGAAATATTGGTGTTGAGGGATTGTAGGCCATCCAGGGTTCTGGTATACACCATGGCCCTATTTGGTAGGGTAATATCCTCCTCTAAAATAATTCATAATAGGTCATAAGGGAAACATACCTGCAAGAGTGACATAGTGAGGGTTATAAACATTTCCCCTAGTTGTAGAAGCTCCAAGCTGGGGGTTTCCCATAGTGTGAAATTTACTATCTCTGGGTGGAACTCTGGAGGATATAGGTGGATTTTTCATGACAAATGTGTTTGTTGGAATCAACATGGAGGAAGAAGGGGGAAAGGACAGAATATAGGAAGTGTTTTGTCCACTCGGTTGAGTAATCCATCCAAAATCATTGAGACTAGGATTAGACTAGGGAGGAAAAGGAGGTTAGCCTCCTACCATAGGATTCATTTGGGGAGTATGACCTCCACCAAACGAGAGAGGAGTATGTAAAGGATCCATGCCCCTAGGTCCAAAACTAGGGTTTTCATTAGTTGCTGGAATGGGGGATGAAAGTTGCGATGTCATATTGGGAATACAAAAATAAAAAGGGTTAGAGACCGAAGGTATGGACTAAGGATTGTATCCTGGCATACCAAAAAGGGACCTGAAAGAGTTCATTTGTATGGGTCGAGTAGAAACCATAGGATAGGTAGGAGTAAGAACGGGAACCCATGACACTAAAAACATCATGGCTGAAGGATTCGAAGGAGTTACATTAACCACATAAGGTATAGGATTCAAAGGAATCACTATTTTGTTCGGACTCGACTCAATACCCATAACTGGATAATCACAAGTGTGGGAAGTGGAGATATATGTACCATGTCTATTAACTTTACGCATTTTAGAAGGAAACTTTGGTAAAGACTCAAAATGCAGTGGTAACGTCAACAAATGACGAGACCTATGAAGAGGTTTCTCTTGCTCCATGATGACTTAAGACTTGAGATATAGAACCAAATCCTGGGGCCAACTAACAATTAGAGAGCACACCAAAATGAAGCAAGAAGGAAAAATGCACACAAACAGGATATAGTAGCTAAAAATGGGCCTCCCTCACTAAAGTAGGTATGCCTCACCCAAGAGGGTCCTGAGACTCCCTTCAAAAGATTAGAGGTATCAAAATCAATTATAAGGGCCCTTGTGGGATTAACACCACAATCAGTCATATCCCCCCAGAGAATTAATCCTCCATAAAGTTTGTGTGTTTTCTAACTCGTATCTGACTTAGGGTACCTGTAGAATAATCCCTTCAAGTAACCTATGTGGCTACCTATGTCAAGAAACTAGAGCCACCAAAATATAACCAATTCACAGGAAAACAGTCGTATGTAACACCCTAGGTTTTGAGCCCCATATTAAATAATGCATTGTTACAATGTTGAGAGACCAGAGTGCCCAAACAATTTTTAAAAGGCCAGTGTGACCAAGATATGTAATGTTTTGATCATTATTAATAATATACATCATTTGTTGATAGACGAAAAAGGAGTAGAGTTATAGGGGGCTATGATTCCACAAGAGAGTGGGCTTGAGGGATAAATTTTTATTCCTATTTTAATTACTCTTTTGTCTATGGGAGTGGATCAATTATGTGAGCTTCTTGGGGAAGTCCATGAGGTTCTTGATTCCCCACAAAAATACTTAAACCCATCCCTGGTATGATTGGGGGGTTGGCTAATTCGCTCATTCACTTCTTCTTTCATTCCATTCTTTTCCTCACACATTCATTCAATGATTGTTCACTGTTTTGCACCTTGGGTGTAGATATCGCTCCATTCATTTCGATCATCCGTTCATCTTCCTCATCCGTGTCTTGGCTTGGAGAAAGGAAACGAACTGTTGAAGAGTATCCATGGTATTTTTGTTTGTAGTGGTCTCTGGTATAATCCATACATGACTTGAGTCCTGCACATCTAAGATGTGTTGGCCTGTGTCCAACTTTGTTCACAGCTGTGAGTCTTGAGAGTTCCAACATGGAGATTCTGGACGAGTTGCATTGGAGCCTTGGAAGGAGAAGGATTGTTTGAGATACTGCGTGGCAAAGAAGGGTGGAGTTCCATTCTCTTGGGTGGTGCAAGCTGGGTATAAGAGATATGGGTACTTGGACTTCTGTGAGTGTTGGGAAATCTTGTGAGAGATTGAGTGCTGACTGGTTCGGGAAGCCAAATAACACTCTGGAACTGTCCTTGTGGATTCATAGCCTTGGCTTGGGGGTGACACTGTTGCTGAGATCTGGAGCAGTAGTGTCTAAGATTGGGTGGAACTTCCTTGGTATTTTTGGCATCCACACATGATTTTGATATTTAACATGATCGAAAAAAATGCATTTTTCTGTAGCTTCCATCACCTCAATTTTGTAATTTTGTTTTTTGAGAATTTTGAGATGATTACTAGATTAAAAGCTCCTTTTATTAATTTCTTACTGTTTGCATTTTCATTTCTATTTTATGTTTAATTCATGACTGTAAGCATGAATTAAACATAAAAATCATCTTGGTGTTATATTTTTTGTTCCTTAAAAACATCTTCTTAAAGGTCACCCATATTTAATTGAAATCCAAATCTAATGGTTGAATTATCTATTTTCTATGTGTTGGTTTTAATATGATTGTTATATGGTTTGATAGTTTATTTTTTATTTGTGTTGATTTATGAAGAGCATTTGATATTTCTAGTCTTCTCAAGAATTCAATGGTCATACCAATGATCATAAAAATGGATAAAGACCTGCTGTACTCGCATCCTCACCTCACCTTGCTAGCTCAACATATTAATGAACCCATTCATTATCTTCATATGGTTTGGTTCTCTGTAGTTTTAGCACTCATCATAAGAGATGATACGGGATACAATGAACCCTCTGGTTTTCATTCCCACAATCTGAGTTATGATAACCTACTGATTCTTCTCTTTTTGTTTTTCCACTCTCCATTCAGATTTGTGTTTGTTGCTTGCACGATTAGAAGACAAAATCTTTCCGAGTAATATCTATTGCATTATGGTCATATTAGTCATGGCACTAGTCATTCGCATAGATCCGAATGGATGCCAGGCCTTTCTCTCCCATGACGATGCGATTGAAGACCTAAAGAGTCATGGCTGGGATATATTCCTTAAGAAATTTGAGGGTTATAATTTGTAGGTAGTAGAAGCCTTGGCAAGAACCTTTGATGGGTTTAGAGCTAAGATAGGAGTCATACAATTAGAGTTGACAGAATATTTCATTAGAAAAGATACAGGGCTCTCATCGAAGGGTAAGAGATGGTTTAAAAACACCAGGATAGAAGAAGTCTCATGGAATTTGTTCATGACCTCTCGGAAAACCAATTGTTGTGTAAAAGGTATTCCTATCGCCTTACTAAAACCTAGATGGCATAGTTTGTTGTTAATTCTGAAACAATTTGTTACTTGCGAGGGTTGATACAGACTGGTCTTTCTCTACCATATCCATTTGCTCATGAATTTCATAGGCTTCGAGTTAGATATTCCATTTTATTTATTGATGAGTCTTTATAAGATGGCTAAGTGATACAAGCGACAGTGTGTAAATTCGAGCTTGTTCCATCATGGGTTGGTTAAAATATTGTTGATACATCATTTGTCAACCATAGGTGACAGTTGGGAAGTATTTTTAATGAGGAATGGTTTCACTCAGGACGATGATCGTACAACAAAACCTCATTTAACAGAAAACCATAGCTTAGACAAGGAAGTGGTTAAAGACCAGTTCGATATTTCAAATAATGAACTAGAGTTCATTGACAAAAACCCTCTAGCCAAAGGATCGCCATGTAAGTTTTCACCTACCATATTTCTAGATCAAGAGATTGATGAATTGAATGAAAATGATCCTCTTGTGCCTGTGGGTGATTCTAGCTTGAAAGTTATTGTTAAATTGGACGCCAAAAAACTTTGTAAAAGAACAAAACCACAGTGCACAGATTTGGGTTCAAGAAAAAGAAAGTAGGTCACCTAATATCCAAGAAGATGAGGAATCGAAATGATACTCATCTGAGCTCGATCTATCTGATCGATATTGATGAGGATTCAGATCCTGAGATAGAATATTTTCTAGTTTGGGAAGATCCAGAATTTCAAGGTTCCAAGAGGGAGATTATCGTTCCTACTGAACCTTATGATTTGATGACAAATTTTCCACTGTGACTTAAAGGTATAGAAGGATTCTCTGGTATTAGGCAAGATCTAAAGAAAACAAAAGATAAGACTGATGCACCCTTAGTTGACTGTGTTCTTCATCAGCTTGCCATCTCCCTTGTACACTGTGATGATTGTTTCCTTTGGGTCGAGTGTTATTACACCGACATTCCTATATTACAGTCCCTAATAAAAAATCTTACTACTCAGAATGATTTGTTAAGGCAAGAAAACCTTGATCTCAAGGCGCATGCAGAGAGGAAGAATAAACGTATCAAGAGATCCAGAAACATAGTCATCAAGAATGCAACTAGTGTCAAGGCAATAACAAATTCTGAACTCTCCGATCCTTCTTTAGTTAACTTTTAATGGTAAACAATTTGATTTTCTTTTCATTTTATTTATGTTGTCTATTTCGAAATAAGTAGATTTGAAGTTTTAATTTCATTTACTAAAATTAAGACTGGCTACAGAATCTTCGATTTTGTAGCCATGACTCTTTCAACAAAAAAATTAGTTATTAGTAATGGTTTTTCTAATTTATCAAATTGGTTTTGTTTTTCTCAGGAATGGGAGATTCTGCTGCTGATTATTTGGAGGAAATGTTTTCAATTATATGTCTAAATGATTAGTAGTTTCTCCTTCCTTACGTCTGAGAAAAACCTTGATTTATTTTTGAATAAACCAACTATGTTATAAGTGGTTTCTAATCCACTGTTTTTTTAATATTACTTGATTTTGGGAGATCCATATATATCCTGAGAGATATGAGTCTGTAGATCATAGGTTTCTTTAAATACTGTTCACTTTGTTAGTGAAAGGATCTTTTGATTGGAACATATTATGGACATGTAATTCTCAGAATTGAATGGACAAGTGGTTCACATTTTGGCTTTAGACCAGCGTGACACTATTTCACTTATGTTTTGCCTCTTATATTATGGAAGATTGATATCTTAAAAAGATTTAGTCTCATTTGCATACAATGTGTCATTTTATTTAGTGCTTTAAATTTTGTCTATAATTCGCTCTTTCAAATATTATATATGTGATCGTTATTTCAACTTTAATATCATGATTTACGCTTGATGTTTAGTTGATGTATCAAGTGAATGTTTCACATTAGAATTTCATTTACTGTGCTCATTCATCATTACGAGTTCATTGGATCTATATGTTTATTACTCTGTTCTCATATCCTAGCTGTCAATAAACACCTTGAGTTTATTCTAGAGATGTTAGTACAAGCCTGTTGTAGATTTCTCTCACAGGCAAGATAACTAGAGGTTTGGATTTCACAAAGACATAGACACAATATGAGACTAATCTCAGGTTAGCTTTATTAGCATTCAATTTCTGTTATTAGTTTATTTATTAACGAAACAAGACAGTTTAAACTGGTTGTGACTATTACTCTATCCTTGTTTCAAATTATGTTTTGTTAGTATCTTATTAAGTTCTTAGATTTTAGATTATAAAACAGAAAATAAAAAAATGTGTGCTTTCTTTATCTTCTTTTAAAAGCAATTACAAAACATTGATTTCACAAGACATTCACCAAAACTTGTATTTTGTAAATACTCTGTCTATAATCGCACATTTGTATTTATGTTTGGAAACACTTGTAAATAATTATATTCATGTACATAATATTATATTTTTATCTTTAGAGTAGTTTATTTCTTTTCTTTGTTATAGGATCCTAGTTGGATAACAAATCCATTAAGCCCTTCAGAATAGATCACACCAAACAACTTGGGTTAATTAGACAACCCCGATCCGGATATATTCTTCTTGTTGACGGTGTGTCACAGATGCCCGTTAACAAATGGCACTAGAAGGAGGGCTTGAATTCAAATGATGGCACATGGAGGTTGCAAGACTCCTCCCCCACACACTCGCTACCCTATCGTAATGCATAGTCTCTCAGACAACAACGTTACATTTGAAACAAAAACTACCTCAAACGATAACCTTGAGATTCTTGTTGAACCAGTGACACCAGTTCCTTAAGGGGTCGATGTCCAAGAAATTGTTTGTTAGTCACTCATAAGAACACATAGTGCCTTAGCCCATATTAGAAAACTTGGTAGGCCACTTAATCAACCCCTTGATTTCTCGGATATCCGATAACAACTTCAAGGCACTAGTATGCTCCAAAACCCATTAGGTGAACATACTACCAATCCTACCAAAATGCCTATCCTTGGAGTCGGGGGATATGGTATTACACCTTCCCCACCTGATACATCTCCATCCTCTTCAGGAGGAGAGTCTTCATACGAAGGAAGTTCCTCATCAGGACCATCACAGCCTTCAACATCACCAATGCCCATGGAAAACCAAAACAATCCTATCAGACCTTGGCTAGATCAAGATGGCTTGGTTGTACCCATATCTCAACACCCACTACCAAAACATCCAGAGAAATGGCTACCTAAATTTGATCCGGATTCCAAGCAATCCGTTGAAGATCACATCAAGAAAATTGTGTTGGCCATTAGACTCCGGAGTGTTGAACACGAGGATGTAGTATGCAAATTATTTCCTTATACTTTCGAGGGAAATGAGTCCACATGGTATTTTTCTCAACAACCCCAAACCATTGTTTCTTGGAAAAATTCGGGGATGATAAATCTCCAGAAGTCTTGGTTATGGAACTCTCCATCTTAAAAATGAATCCTAAGGAAAAAGTGAAAGATTTTAACCAAAGATTTCTTACATTAAAGAATAAAATCCCTGCAGATTCAATGCCCACTGAAAGACTAATTGTTGCATATTACACTAAGGATTTGCATAATAACATAGAATTTTGGGTCAAAAGATCTAAGAAGAATACATTGTTAGAAGCCTTCGAGGAGGCAAGACAAATTGAAAAATATATTTTAATCTTAAAATACACTCTTAGTAGTGAAGTTGAAACAACTTCGTCCTCTAAAAAGAAAATAGAGATCCTCGCTAGGTCTCCTCAAAATAAAAATCAATCAAAAACTCTAGACCTAGAAAGCTTGCAGAAAGATTTCCAAAAACTCTCCAACCAGTTCGTTGACTTGAAGAGATCAGCTGAGGAGGCATCCACAAGTAAAGGAAGTTTTAAACCTCCTTTCAGAAAACTTTTTCCTCCCAACCGGCCAAACCCGACCACTAAAAGTCTGAATTTCGAAAGTTTACAGTATGCTTTGCAAACCATTTTAGAAGCACATGATAATTCTATTTCTTCCCCTCCCAAAAATTCTAAAGATGTAGTTGAGGAAGAAGTACTAGAAGAAGAGGAATCCTCTCCCACTTTTTTCGGTCACTTCTCAGACAATATCTTCCAAGAAAATTTTGAAATTGTTCACCCCTACAACACGAGAAGCAAAATGCAAAACAAACCCTCTTCTGAAGTGAGTAAAAATGTGTTTCCAAAACAGTCAAAGAAAGATGAAAATAAACAAATATTAGTAGCCCCTATTTTAGAATATGATTTGATTGAAGATCTAAAAAAACTGAGAGCTAATATTTCTGTCTTTGAGCTACTGAATTTTCCCCTTATTTTGCAAAAAATGCTTCAAAGTATCGCTGAAAATAGTAAAAACAACGATCCTGGCAGCAATAAATCAACAAAAAATGGTTCAAATATAGCCAGAAAAATCCCAACTAAAACGACATCTGAACTTACAGATAAAAGGGATTTAGCTAGAAAAATTGTAGCAAATGTAGATAAAACTATTTTAGGGACAACAACAGAAATCAACAGAATTCTGTTGTTAACACTCGGAAAAATGTCCCGCCTTTTTTGTTAACCTTTGAAATTTTTAATAGGAATGTACATAATAGTATGGTCGATTCCAGTGCATCGTCAATTGTCATGCCATTATCTGTTTGTCAAAAAATCAACGCAGAAGTTAAACCTTATGATCTCAAAATCATTCAACTAGATCAAACAAATGTTAAGGTAATTAGTGAACTTGAGGATGTTCTAGTTATATTATCATCCAATCCTAAGGTTCATCAAATAATTGACATTATTTTTGTTGATATTCCTGAATTTTATGGTTTTTTTTTAAGCAGGGATTGGTCCGCACATCTACATGGTTACTTTGCGACAGATTGGTCTCATTTGTGGTTGCCTGAAAATGGATAGCTAAATAGAATCAGGATAAACAGAGAACACTATTTGAAGCATACTGTAACAGATCTAAATGATCCAAATGAACCTTCATCTACAAACTCATGTGAAATGTAGGGAATGAATACCTTCTTTGGTAATTTCATGACTGAAATTTATTCTATTACTGATCCTGGACAATAATTAGAAGTTATGTCCTATACTCATACATCAAGTTTGCCAAGTATGCCAAACACTGTTGACAAAACCCAAATATGGTCATTTTACTTTGATGGATCCAAATACAAAGAAGGATCAGGTGCAGGTTGTGTACTCATCGATCTTGCAGGTAATAAGACTTCTATTGCTTGCAGGTTAGAGTTTGAATGCACTAATAACACCGTCGAGTACGAAGCATTTCTACAAGGACTTAGGAAATATTTGGATATGGATGTATGGAATTTAATGGTATTTGGTGATTCAGAAATCATGGTTAGGTAGATAAGAAACTCCATACATTTCTTATCACCACATTTGAAAAGCTACCAAACTGAGGTATGGATTTTAATGCAAACGTTTTCAGCATTTAACAGAAATTCCATTCCTAGATTAAGTAATTCGAAGGCTGATTTATTGGCCAATGTTGCTTCTAAACTATTGCCTACAGAAGGTCTTTCTCCTAATGCATTTTCAATTAAATTGTTGTCCAGGCTGTTGATCCCGGATAACATCACCAATTGGAGAGTGTTCAATGATGACCAGTAGATCATCAACTTCCTTCATATGGAAGACACCTTCCAAGGTGTATTCATTGATGAAGGCACTCATGATGAGAACCTCCAAAACTTCATAGTAATATCCGATCCTAGATCTCCCGAATCGACATCCGATCTGGTAAACTCTATCCCCAGATATTTTGTAAGACTAGAAAAGTTTTATGACTTGCATGATAAATTTAGAGGGACAATTAATTGTAAAACGAACAATTATTCTTTGATTTTTGATATAGTTAATTTAGGAACAAAGGACAATCCTCAAAATATTAATCTGGGAACATGATGCTCCAAGCAAGAATGATCTGCTTTTATAAAATTGTTTAAATAATTTAAAGACATTTTTGCCTAGATGTATGAAGATTTAAAAACATTCGACCCTAATATCATACAACATGTCATCCCCATGAAACCCTAGACTCATCCTTTTCAACATAAATTGAGGAAGATGCACCCTAAATTAGAATCCACTGTTAAAAAAGAACTAAATAAATTACTAACTGCAAAGATAATTTTCTCGGTAAGGCACGTGCAATGGGTGTCTAATCTAATCCCTGTAAGGAAGAAAAGTGGTGAAATTCGGCTCTGTGTCAATTTTCGAAACCTAAAATGAGCATCTGATAAAGATAACTACCCTATTCCTCCAATGGAACAAATTTTACAGCAAGTATCTAGTTCTGAAAGACTATATTTGTTAGATGGCTTTTCGGGATACAACCAGATCCTCATGTCTCCCTCAGATCAGCTTAAAACCACCTTTCCCACTCCATGGGGCACTTATGCCTACATGAAAATGCCTTTTGGACTGATAAACATTGGCACCACTTTTCAGAGAGCAATGGATATTTCTTTCCATGGCCTCATAAACCAATCAGTCGTGGTCTATATTGATGATGTCATCGTCTTCTCTAAAAACAATAAAGATCACTTGTCTCACCTTAGGGTTGTCTTGGAACGATGCCGCAAGTTCAGTATATCTCTCAGCCCTAATAAATCAGTCTTTGCAGTAGAGCAAGGTAAACTTCTTGGGTTTATAGTGTCTAAGGACAGAATGATTATTGACCTTGAAAAAACCCAAGCTATTGCTAAACTCTCCCCTCCCTCTTCTAAAAATGCCATGTAATCCTTTTTGGGAAAGATTAATTTTGTCAGAAGATTTGTCCCAAGTTTCTCGAAATGGTAATACCATTACATAATTTAATTTAAAAAGATGTTTTGTACTGTTGAGGACCACAAGAAATTCAAGATTTTGACTCCATTAGAAAAACAATAGTAGAAGCTCCTTCCTTGATGATTCCTAATTTTTCTCAGGATTTCACTCTTTACACCTTTGCTTCTGATCGATCTTATGCTTTGTGTTAACACAAAAAAATGTTGAAAGTAATGAGAAACCCATTTCCTTCATGAGCTTATATTTCAAAGGAGAAAAGATTAACTACCCAATAGTATATAAAAAATCATATGTTGTTTTTAAAGCAGTAAAACACTTCTGGTCTTACCTGCTGAAATCTAGAACCAAGGTTATTGTTCCTTACCCAGCTGTAAGAAACATGTTAGTACAAAAAGAACTGGGAGAGAAAAGGGAAAATTGGATGATGTCAGTCTCGAAATAACTCCTTCACAAATTTTTAGAGGTCAAGGCCTATGTAAACTAGTGGGTGATTCAGTTGAAGAATGAGAAAGTCAAATTAACACCTTAACTGTAAATCAACATAACGAAAAACAAATTAGTTGTGCACAAGTTGCTGCCAATTCTTGGTATGAGAAAATTAAATTTTATTTGACGCATATATGCTCTCCTCGCTATCTTGATCCTAAAAACAAAAGAGAACTAAGGATAAAATATTCATCTTTCCAGTTAATAAATGATGTATTATTTCGAAATAATTTTGATGGTGTTCTTATGCATTGTTTAGAAAAGGAAGAGTTAGAGAAAGTACTATCTGAACTTCATGTAGGTGAATCTGGTGGTCACTTTGGAGGAGATACCACTGCTCAAAAAGTGATAAGAGTTGGGAACCATTGGCCCACTTTTTTTAAAGATTCTCATACATTGTGTCGTAAATGCATAATTTGCCAAAAGGCTGCAGGACAGGTCAAAAAGGCATCATTCCCATTGCATCCTGTTACTATAGATTCCCCTTTTCAGCAATGGGGTCTTGACATCATAGGACCAATTAACCCTTATTCTTCATAGAAGCACAAGTATATCATTATAGCAATGGATTATTTTACCATATCATTCGAGGCTACACCTTTGAAAGTAGTGAACACAAATCAGGTAGTATATTTCCTTAACTCTCATATCATCACTCGATTCGATGTTCCCAAATGTTTGGTCTTCGATAACGCCCCTTACTTTTCATCCCTTGATATGAACATATTTGCTTTGGAAAAAGGGACTAAACTAAAATATTCTGCCAGCTACCACCCTCAAGGAAATGGTTTAGCAGAATCAACAAACAAAAATTTAATCAAGATCATTAAGAGGACAGTTTTAGAAAATCATAAGAACTGGCACAATGCATTGTATAATGCACTTTGCGCTGATAGGGTGACACCAAAGGCCTCTATTGGCAATTCCCATTTCTTTCTCATCTATGGAAGAGAAGCAATTCTCCCTCCACATGTTCTACTTCCTTCTTTGCAATTATCACAAAAATTTCAAGAAGAGGAGTGCCCTCCCCTAGAAAGTCGAATAAATGCCTTTTTAAAACTGGAGGAAGTAAGAGCACAAGCAAAGCAGAAACTGGATCAACACCAACAAATTGTGAAAATATGGTTTGATTCAAATTCTTCTTTAGATAGGAATTTTGATGTCGGAGATTTGGTTCTCAAGTGGGACAAATCTCACAAGGGAAAGGGGGAACACACTAAGTTCTAGAATCTGTGGTTGGGACCATTTGTAATTTTTGAAAAATTAGGTCCCAACTCTTTCCGTCTGCACAATTTGGAGGGACAACCAGACACTTTCCCATTGAATGGACAGGCTCTCAAAAGATATTTCACCTGATGATTCTAGATCTACCCTTTTGTACATATCTTTTGTTTAATTTTCTTTTCTGTTTTTTTATTTTGGTTCTTTTGATTTTTCTTGTTTTTTATTTGTTTCTGAAAAATTATGTTCGAGTCACCATTTCGTTTGTGGAAGGGGAAATCAGAAACCTTATCCAAAAGCAACAGTTGATGAATTTTCAAAGAAATAGTGCAATAAATTCTAAAACTCAGATCAACAGAAGAAAATTTATGTTCAAAACAATGTTGTCTGGTTTCTTTTTGAAATTACGAGAACATATGATTATCATCAATAAAACTCTTAAATTGTCCTTGTTTTTTAAGGAAAACAACTCAATTATACCTTCTTGTACTCAAGATGGTTTCTTAACATAAATATGAGTGTTCATATCAGGATGAAGGTCGCCAAACGAGAAAATAAGTTGTAAAAGATCAAGTTTTGTTTTCGAAATCTAAAATTTTTAGCATCACCCTGCTCTCTTGAATATCATAAAGTTTCTGCGAAATTGTAAACAAATTCTAGAGAGTTGAAAGCACTGCAAGGTGTGGGAAGTGTCTGTAAACCCACCGAGACATTGAACAGGTCTGTTGGAAGTGGGTAAATGCATGCATGATTCCAAGGCAACTTTGTCAGGGTACTGAACAGGCCTGCTGGCAGCGAAGCAATGTTGGGTTCAATAAAATTATCAGGTATGTCTTTTTGGAATTTATCAAAAGTAAATATGTTCTTTATCTTGAATGGATGACTTTTGGACATGATAGAGGTGTTAGAGTGGGTTAAATGACATCCCTGCCGAGGCTATGGATGTTTGTTGGCAACAATGGCCTTGTCAACAATATCAGATTTGGTTGCCTAAACGTTGTGTCATTCATAATCAAAACTTGATACCATATTGCATTTTTGACAGAAACACATCTGGCGCTAGACTATATTATTTTCTGAGTTTTGATCATAATGCTTGACTTGTTGTCATCTGTTTCTTAAATTTTCATTCTTTCTTATTCATCCTAAAATGAATTTTTTGGCGACACAGAGATAACTGCTTCTTCCAATATGTTTCCATTGTTGGAAACCACACATGATTTTGATATTTAACATGATCATAAGAAATTGCATTTTTCTGTAGCTGTCGTCACCTCAATTTTGTAAACATTTTATGAGAATTTTGAGATGATTATTGGATTAAAAGCTCCTCTTATTAATTTCTTATTATTTGCATTTTTGTTTCTATTTTATGTTTAATTCATGACTGTAAGCATGAATTAAACATAAGCCTCTACTTGGTGTTATAATTTTTGTCCCTTAAAAACATCTTCTTAAAGGTCACCCATATTTAATTGAAATCCAAATCTAATGGTTGAATGATCTATTTTTGATGTGTTGGTTTTAATATGATTTTTATATGGTTTGATAGTTTATTTTCGATTTATGTTGATTTATGAAGAGCCTTTGATATTTCTAGTCTTCTCACAAATTCAATGGTCGTACCAACAGTCATTCAAATGGATACAGACCTGCTATACTCACGTCCTCACCTCACCTTGCTGGCTCAACATATTAATGAACCCATTAATTATCTTCATAGGGTTTGGTGCTCTTTAGTTTTACCACTCATCACAAGAGATGATACGGGATACAACGAACCCTCTGGTTTTCATTCCCACTATCCAAGTTATGATAACCTATCGATTTTTCTCTTTTCATGTTTCCACTCTCCATTCGGACTTGTGTCTGTTTCTCACTCGATTCAAACCCAAAATATTTCTGAGTAATCTCTGTTGCATTCTGGTCACAATAGTCATGGCGCTAGTCATTCGCATAGAGATGAACGAATTCCATTCCTTGCTCTCCCATGATGATGTGATTGAATACCTAAAGATTCATGGTTGGGTTATATTCCTTAAGAAATTTTAGGGTTATAATTTGCAGGTAGCATAAGCCTTCGCACAAACCTTTGACAGGTTTAGAGCTAAGATAGGAGGCATACAATTAGAGTTGACATAATATTTCATTAGAAAATATACAAGGCTCCCATCGAAGGGTGAGAGATGGTTTAAAAACACTAGGATAGAAGAAGTCCCATGGAATTTGTTCATGACCTCCCAGAAAACCAACTACTGTGTAAAACGTATTCCTATAGCCTTACTAAAACCTAGATGGCATAGTTTGTTGTTAATTCTGAAACAATTTGTTACTTGCGAGGGTCAATATGGACTGGTATTTCTCTACCATATCCATATTCTCATGAATTTCATAGGCTTAGAGTTAGATATGCCATTTTATTTATTGATGAGTCTCTATAAGAGGGCTAAGCGATACAAGTGACATGGTGTAAATTAGAGCTTGTTCCATCATGGGTTGGTTAAAATCTTGTTGATACATCATTTTTCAACCACAAGTGACAGTTGGGGAGTATTTTTAATGAGGAATGGTTTCGTTCAAGATGATCTTACAACAAACCCTTGTTTAATAGAAAACCCTAGCTTAGACAATGCAGTGGTTAAAGACCAGTTCGATATTTCAAATAATGAACCAGTCTTCATTGACAAAAAACCTCTAGCCAAAGGATCGCCATGTAAGTTTTCACCTGCCATATTTCTAGAACAAGAGATTGATGAATTGAATGGAAATGATCCTCTTGTGCTTGTGGGTGATGCTAGCCTAAATGTTATTGTTAAATCAGATGCAATTTTTTTTTGTAAAAGAACAAAACCACAGTGCACAGATTTGGGTTTCAAGAACAAGAACGCAGGTCGCCTAATATCTACGAAGATGAGTAACTGAAATGATACTCATTTGATCTCAATCAATTCGATCGAGATCGATGAGGGTTTGGATTATGAGATAGAATATTTTCTAGTTCGGGTTGATCCAAAATTTCAAGGTTCCAAGAGGGATATTATCGTTCCTACTAAACCTTATGATTTCAGGACAAATTTTCCAACATTCCTTAAAGGTACAGAAGGATTCTCTGGTATTAGGAAAGATTTGAAGAAAACAACAGATAAGACTGATTCACCCTTGGTTGATTCTATTCTTGATTGGCCTGCCATCTCTCCTGTACACTGTGATGACTGTTTCCTTTGGGTCGAGCGTTATTACACCAACATTCCTATCTTACAGTCCCGAATCAAAACTCTTACTTCTCAGAATGATTTGTTAAGGCAAGAAAACATTGATCTCAAGGTGCATGCAGAGAGGAAGACTAAATGTATCAAGAGATCCAGAAACATAGTCATCAAAACTTCTAATCTACTTATTTAGAATTAGACAACAAAAAAAAAAAAATAGTTATTAGTAATGGTTTTTCTAATTTATCAAATTGGTTTTTTTTTTCTCAGGAATGGGATATTTTTCTACTGATTATTTGGAGGAAATATTTTCAATTATACGTCTAAATGATTAGTAGTTTCTCCTTTCTTTCGTCCTAGAAAAACCTTGATTTATTTTTGAATAAACCAACTCTATTATAAGTGGTTTCCAATCCACTAGTTTTGTAATATTACTTGATTTTGGGAGATCCAACTCCATCCTGTGAGCTATGAGTCTATAGATCATAGGTTGCTTTAAATACTGTTCACTTTGTTAGTGAAAGGATATTTTGATTGTAATAGATTATGGACATGTAATTATCAAAACTGAATGGACAAGTGGTTCACATTTCAGCTTTAGACTAGTGTGACACTGTTCCACTTATTTTTTGCTTCTTATATTATGGAAGATTGATATGTTAAAAAGATTTAGTCTCATTTGCATACAATGTTTCATTTTATTCGATGCTTTAAATTTTGTCTATAATTCGTTGTTTCAAATATTATATCTGTGATCATTTTTTCAACTTTAATATCATGATTTACACTTGATGTTTAGTTGATGTATCAAATAAATGTTTCACATTATAATTTATTTTACTGTGTGCATTCATCATTACGAGGTCATTGGATCTGTATGTTTATTACTATGTTCTCATATCCTAGCTATCAATAAACACCTTGAGTTTATTCTAGAGATGTTAGTATAAGCCTGTCGCAGATTTCTCTCATAGGCAAGATAGTTGGAGGGTTGGATTGCATAGGGACATATACACAATATGAGACTAATATCAGGTTATCTTTATTAGCATTCAATTTATGTTATTAGTTTATTTATTAGCTAAACAAGACAATTTAAATTGGTTGTGACTATTACTCTATCCTTGTTTTAGATTATGTTTTGTTAGTATCTTATTAAGTTCTTAGATTTTAGATTATAAAACAAAAAATACAAAAATATGTGCTTTCTTTATCTACTTTTAAAAACAATTATAAAACATTGATTTCGCAAGACATTCACCAAAACTTGCATTTTGTAAATACTCTGTCTATAATTGCACATTTGTATTTATGTTTGGAAACACTTGCAAACAATTAGATTCACGTACATAATATTATAGTTTTAGATTTACAGTAGTTTATTTCTTTTCTTTGTTTTAGGATCCTAGTTGGCAAACTGAGCCATTAAACCTATCAAAATAGATCACACCAAATGGCCTGGTTTAATTAGACAACCTCGGTTCGGATCTATTCTTCCAGTTGACGGTGTGTCACATATGCCCGTCAACAAGTCTGCAATCGATTTGTTTCTTCTTTTATAAAGATAAGTGCTCTCTATTATGATATTATTTATCTGTATATGAATGTAATCCACTGTGTATTTATTTATCGTTTAATTGAATCTTTAGAATATGCATGCTTTCTAGTTATTGTTGTGCTTGTTGTTATATATTTTCTTTTATGTGTCCTTATTAATTTAAAAGGTATCGGTAAGAGAAAGAAGTCCAAGGGTGGGATTGAAGGTAGCATACCCCGACCTGTGGGTGGCAGGGTGTGTTACAGATTGGTATCAGAGATTCTGGTTGAAACACCGGGCCAATATGGGTCAGGTCTGTTGGTCAGAGTCTCGTGGTTGAGATCAAATTATGACTATGAAGTTTAAAATCTCAAGAGGAATGGTATTGTAGAATATATGTAGGATATAAAACGTCAGAGATCCTTTTTAAGGGTTCGAAGGATCGTGACCATCCCTTTCAAATTTGGGAGCAATCACCACTGTGGGATCAAGAGAGATCTAGGATCATTGGATCAGAGGGAAGATGAATAAGGGTCATATGATGAAGGTCAAGCAAAGGTTAATTCACAACCGTCAAATCTCATTGGAGAGAAAACGACAGTGGGGAGGCATTGTGGGGATCGGGAATAAAATTAAAGTTTTTGCAAGTTGTGAGCCCGCAATCACTCAAGATCGTTGATCTTTCTAGATCAAAAGATCAATGATGGATATTGATCCCACTACACATGAGCATATTCACTTTATGTATATCAACAAGGAAATCAAAGAGTGAGGGAGTTGAGTCTCCGCAATCACTCATGGTCGTTGATATTCAAGCAGGGGAAATGTGTCATGTGATATCGTACTCTAGGAAGAAATAAGAAGAAGCTGAGTGAGTAAAGGAATCCTGAATCTCGAAGCTCTAAAGAGCCGGAGTAGATCCAAACCATTGATCGAAGTGGACATGTGGTAGGAGATCCTCCACTCTAGTGGATAACCACTTTGGAAGAAAGAAGAATGTGAAAAGACAAAACTCTTGAAGGCTTGAAGTCCAGAGTTAATGCAGACCATCTGATAAGGGAGATATGCGATGAAAATTTGGCCAGTTCAAGAATTTGGAGTTCAGGAGAATTAGAGTGTGCTAGTATGGAAACTCCCTAAGCTTGAAGTTTTGAATCTTGAAGAGCCGAAGTGATTAATAGACATTGATCTTTGAGAGACACGCTTCGATGGATCATCGAATTCGGGTGAAATCACTTCGGGAGAAAGTGAAGGAGAAGATTTTGAAACTACCGAAGCTCGAAGAGCTAAAAAGATTCATAGCCTCTAATATGTGAGAAGACACATGTCGATGGATCATTGAATTCAGGTGAAAGCACTCTGAGAGAAAGTGAAGGAAGAGAGTTTGAAACTCTCAAAGCCTGAAGAGCCAAAGAAATTCATAGTCATCGATCTAAGGGAGGACACGCGTCGATAGATCGTGAACTCTAGGTGGAAGCATCCTAGGAGGAAGCAAGCGGGGGAATTTGAGATTTCCGAAGGTCGAAGTCCCAAAGTGGACTAGAGCCATTGATTTGAGTTGGACACGTGATGCATGATATAGAACTTCGGGTACAGATTACTCCAGGGGAAAGAGGAGGTCGAAAGTGACGAACTCCTGAAGCATGGAGTCCTGAAGTGGATCTAGATTGTTGATTGTGAATGATGAAGAGGACCATTGATATGGTCCTAGCTGAAGGTTCTGAAGTTGTGAATCACCAAGAGGGTAAGCCATGGGTCACAGTCCAAGGTCACAGGAGAGGAAGGAGATAGTGTCTATCAGTGTGAGATTGGAACAGGGAGCTAAGAAAGAAGGACCCGCGGATAGCCATTGATGTATGAATGGAAAATCAATGGTGGGGGACCATTGCAGGGAGAGGAGGAAAAATTAGTAGACGTTCTAGTTCGCAGCTCACTATTTTCTAGCACTATTGATCTCGTCGGGACAATGGAGCAATGATCACGATTTAAAGGAGATGTGGGTGATAAATTTTTAGATTGTGAGGACAGAGCTCTCCGATAAAGAGAAAGCATGTTGTCAACTCGCAATTACTGTTGACCATCGATCTCATCCCTTGATCAATTTTCAACCACACGATCTCCAATATAGTAATTTCTAACACAGTAAGTGCTAGGAAGGATTTGGTATCGGTTTCGAGTCGTGGTCACCTAGGGAAGTGGTTTGAAGGGAGTGGATGTGAAAAAATAAATTATGTATGGGCTAAGGGATAACATGGATGTGTTGTATGGTGCAGATTGATACATTTGTTTTCTTCATGAATTGAGAAGAAAAAGGACCTGTGGCATTGTTGACAAATTTTGTTTATCATATCCATAATTCTAACAAAATGGTCACTTGCACATTTTGCAGAATTAAGAGATTAAACATATCAGCTCAGAATGAAGATTTGAGAGATGGGAGAAGGTGAGGAAGCCTCCATATATGAGAGAGAGGTTGAAGGTCAGAATACTAGAGTTGGTAATGTAGAGACAAAGTCCAATGGATGAAAGGGAAGAGGAGAGAAGGAAACATTAATAAAAACTGTAAGAAGCCTGAAAATAGAAGTGCAGAGCTACAAAGCAGACAATGAGAGACTGATGAGAGAGAAAATTCAGATAAATGCTCAATTGTTGCATATATTAAATCAATTGCAGAGGAAAACAAAGAAGGGATCAAACTCAAAACAAGAGGGAGAAGGCAGGTTTCGTGAAAAAAGAAAGGATCGTGGAAGAGCTGGTTATTCTAGAAGTGCCAGTAGAACTCATAGAAACCACTCACCTCCTTACTCAGAAAGAAATTTTTATGCATCAGAAGATTCCATAAACAATCCATAAGTGTCTTCTGTTAGGCACCAGAGAAGGAGACATGAAGTGGACAGTTTGCAAGGAGAGTCGAGGAAGCTTAAACCACCCTCCTTTGATGGTGAAAAAGAAAGGGAAGATGATTCTGAAGCATGGTTTCTTGGACTCAGGAGGTATTTTCAATTGCATAACTATTCATCAAACCTACAAGTCAGGATTGCCACCTACCATTACACGGGAAAGCTGCAATGTGGTGGGATCAACTGAAGAAAGTTGAACATATTAATGAGAGTAGGATCACTTGAAAGCAGCTCAAGAAGTACTTCCAGAAGGAGTACCTCTCAGAGAATTTCTATGAAAAGAAAATGTAGGATTTCTTTGAACTCAGACTGGGAAGCATGACTATGGCAGAATATGAGAAGAGGTTCTTGGGATTTTTAAAATATGTTGGGTTTATAAATGATGAAAAGGTAAAGATACAAAGGTTATTGAGTGGATTGCCATCCTTTTATAATGAAAATATTAGGTATGATGAGCCCAAGACCTTGAATGGGGCCATTAGGAAGGCTAAATACCTGTATGAGCAAGGCTAGGGAAGAGAATCCCTCTAGAAATCTTGGAAGGATAAGAATAAGGAGAAGTCCGATCAGAGAAGGAAAGGATTCAAACATCCCTTCAATAGGAATGAGACTAATAGAAATCATCAAGATCGGTATGCTAAGGGTGAATCCAAGAAAGAAGACTCCTTGGGAAAAAGGGGAAGACCACCAATCCAATGTTGGGGATGCAAGGAAGATTACTTGTAGAAGGATTTCCCACACATAAAATAAAGAGTGAAGATTGTGCACCATGTCCAAGAGGATACAACAGTCGAAGATATGGGAAGAATCTATGCAGCTTTAGATGATCGAAAATCAAAGTACCAGTCCAATATGATCGAGGTGGAAGGTAAGATCATAAATCATCTTGTTGTTATTTTAAATGATTCGAGATAAATTCATTGTTACATTGATCCTAAAATAGTGGATAGACTACATTTGGAGAAAAGTAATCTTGGAAAATCAAGTTTGGTTCAGTTAGCCACTGGAACCAAAAGGAGAATCCATGATATGGCCAGAAGTTTTTCCATAAGTATTAATGGTGTGAATACTAGTGTTGATCTAAATATCATACCATTGGAGTCTTATGATATTCTAATTGGAATGGATTGGTTGGACAAGCATCATGTTGTCCTAGATTTTCATAGCAAGACATTTACATGTCTTGATGAAGATGGAAAACAAAACACCGTGAAAGGAGTTCCAAGACCCATCTCTATAAGGGATATTTCATCCTTACAGCTGAAGAGATATTTTAGAAAAGGATGTCAATTGTATGCATCTCATGTGGAAGAGCCATAAAATATGAAGGGGCCAAGCCTTGAATATTTATCGGTACTACAGGAATTTGAAGATGTATTCCAAGAAATACTAGGGTTGCCACCAAGAAGGGAGATATATTTCTCAATTGATCTAGTTCCTGGGGCTGCCTCGGTGTCAAAAAAACCTTACATAATGAGCACACTAGAGTTAAAAGAATTACAAATGCAGTTGGAGTAATTGTTGAAGAAAGGGTACATACATCCAAGTGTTTTACCTTGGGGAGCACCAATACTTTTTGTCGAAAATAAGGATGGAACCTTGAGGTTGTATATTGACTTTAGACAACTGAATAAGTATACTATAAAGAAAAAGTATCCTCTACCCATAATTGATGACATCTTTGATCAACTAAGAGAAGGAAAGATATTTTCAAAGATTGACCTGAGGTCAGGATACCATCAGGTAAGGATCAAGGAAGAAGGCATTCATAAGACAACCTTTAGGACCAAGTATGGACATTATGAATTTGTAGTGGTTCCATTTGTACTGACCAATGCACCAGCTGTCTTTATGTGCTTAATGAATGGAACATTCATAAATTATTTGGATAAGTTTTTCATAGTATTCTTGGATGACATACTTGTCTATTCCAAGTATGAAGAGGAGCCTAAACATCACTTAAGACTGGTATTGCAAGTGCTGAGAGAACATCAGTTGTATTCCAAGATGAGTAAGTGTTCTTTTTATCAAAATTAGATCCATTACTTGGGACACATTATTTCAGAGCAGGGCATAGCAGTAGATCCAGAGAAGATTGAAGCCATTAGAGGATGGCTTACACCCAGAAATGTGTCAGAAGTTATATCTTTTATGGGATTAGCTGGTTACTACATAAGGTTCATAGTAGGGTTCTCTACGATTTCTCATCCCATCACTTCTTTGCAAAAGAAGGGAACTAAATTTGAATGGACACCTAAGTGTGAAGGGAATTTTAATCTGTTGAAGGAATTACTTAATAGTGTACCTGTGTTAAATATTGCTAACCCGAATGAAATTTGTGTGCTATGTACATATGCATGTAAGGAAGGACTTGCGGAATCCTCACACAAAATGGACATGTCATTGGTTATGAGTCCAGAAATATTAAGGAACATGAGAGGAACTATGCCACACATGACTTGGAGCTTGTTGTCATTTTCCACGCCTTGAGGTTGTGGAGGCATTATCTCATATGGAAGAGATTTGAATTAAGGACATACCACATTGGCCTAAAGTATCATTTTGAACAAACAACCTTGAATGCCAGGAAAACGAGATAGATGGAATTTTTAAGTGAATATGACCTCGATATCAAGCATATAAAAGGAAAAGAGAATAAATTTTTCAATGCAATTAGTAGAAGAGTGCATCTCATGCATGTTACTATTGTCAGTATGCATCAGTCAGACTTGAAGAGAATAATTTTAGATGATTGTGTTACAGATCCGCATTACCTATAGGTAAAGGAAAGATTATAGCAAGGAGATGTACAACAGAAAATAAAGGAGTATGAGATAAAGGAAGATGGATTACTCATGCATAAGAATAGAATCTATGTTCCTAGTTCCAAAGAATTAAGGAATTTGGTATTGAAGGAAATGCATGATGTTCCTTATGCTGGACATCTCGATTACCAAAAAATGATTAAAGTAGTAAGAATCCAATTGTTTCGGCCATGAATGAAAAAGGATGTGGCTGATTACATTGCTCGATGTATGGAATGTCAAAAGGCGAAGGTTGAGCATAGGCACCCAGCAGGTTTGTTGCAACCATTACCAATCCTAGAGAAGAAATGGGAAGTGATAACCATTGATTTCATAAATAAATTACCTAGGAAAACAAGGCAACATGATTCAATCATGGTGGTGGTTGAAAAATTAACAAAGGATTCTCATTTTTTTCCTATAAAAGCAACACATACAATGACTAATATTGCAAAAATTTACATGAGGGAGATTTCTAGGTTGCATGGGATACCTAGGACAATTGTCTCGGATAGAGATACAAAGTTTAACTCTAAATTCTAGAGGGGATTGTTTAAAGGATTTGGTAGAAATATAAACTTTAGTACATCATACCATCCACAATCAGATGCACAAACAGAGAGGGTCCACCGAGTAATTGAAGATATGTTGAGAATGTATGTGATGGATAAACCATATAAGTGGGAATATTACTTACACTTAGTTGAGTTTGCATATAATAATGGGTATCAGGATTCATTGAGAATGAGCCCATTTGAAGCCTTGTATGGTAGGAAATGCAATACTCCAGTGAGCTTGGACAGCGCAACAGATAGAGTGGTACTTGGGCCAGAGTTTCTCAAGGATATGGAAGACCATATGGTTAAGATCAAGCATAATTTGAAGGCAGCTCAGGACAGACAGAAATTTTATGTAGATAAGAACATGATAGCTAGAAAATTTAAAGTAGGGGAGAATGTGCTTTTGAAAGTGAAGCCCAAGAAAATCTCCTTGAAATTGGGTAGTTGTGCAAAGTTGGCAGCCAGATTCTATGGTCCATTTGAAATATTGGACAAAATAGGGCTAGTTGCATGCATGCTTCCATGAATGTGCATAGTGTATTTCATGTCTCTTTACTAAATAAATATGTACATGATCCTAAGCATGTGATCGATTGACATCTGATTCGGATAGAGACAGAGGGAGACTTTCAAGTTCAACTAGTGTGGGTATTGGACAGAAAGGTCAAAATGCTCTAGAATCGAGTTATAGAGCTGGTAAAAGTTCAGTGGACCTGCTACATTCTTGGAGATTCTACCTAGGAGCATGAAGATTCCATGTGGGTAGAGTACCTGTAGCTTTTTGAATAAATTTTGAGATTTTGATCTCTATTTTGTTTATGCACTGAGGATAGTGCCAAAATAAGGGGGAGGGGATGTAACACCCCAGGTTTTGAGCCCCATATTAAATAATGTATTGTTGCAGTGCTGAGAGGCCAAAGTGCCCAAACAATTTTTAAAAGGCCAGTGTGCCCAAGAAATGTAATGTTTTGATCATTATTAATAATATACATCGTTGGTTGCTAGAGGGACAAGGACTAGATTTATAGGGGGATATGATTCCACAAGAGAGGGGGCTTGAGGGGATAAATGTTTATTCCTATTTTAATTACCCTTTTTTCTAAGGGATTGGATCAGTTACATGAGATTATTGGGGAAGGCTAGGAGGTTCTTGATTTCCCACGAAAATACTTAAACCTGTCCTTGGTCTGATTGGGGGGTTGGCTCATTCGCTCATTCACTTCCTATTTCATTCCATTCTTCCCATCACACATTCATTCACTGATTTTTCACTATTTCACACCTTGGGTGGAGATCTCACTCCATTCATATTCCTCATCTATTTCTTGGCTTGGGGAAAGGAAACAAACTGCTAAAGAGTAGCCATGGTATTGTTGGTTGTAGTGGTTGCTGGTGTAATATAGCCATGACTTGAGGCCTGCATGTCTAGGATGAATTTTCATGTGTCCATCTTTGTTCACAGTTGCGAGTCCTAAGAGTTCCAACATGGGGATTATGGACCAGTTGCAATGGAGCCCTGATCAAGGGGATCAAATTTTTTTGAAAATTAGAAGTGCTCAGAATCACTTCAAAACAAACGGGGACATAGGCCTCATCATCACAAACCCAACTCACTTTGAACGGGTTCAAACAGACATTGTATGAGAGAGATATCACATTCTGTCCGATTTGCCAAACATGCAAAAATTTGTTGACTGTACAGTCTATACAGATGACGTGGCAGGGGCCATACGCTGACGTGGATGACCTGTTGAAATTAATAATACAACTGAGAGGGGGGGTGAATCAATTGTCTTTGAGATTAAACAATAATAAGTCTATTAAAATATTCTTAATCTTTCCTCAAGTGATCATCAACATTATACAACATATGGACAGTAAAAGTAAAAAGCATCAGTCACACATAAGATATACACAAAGACAGATTTTCACGAGGAAACCCATAAAGGGAGAAAACCTCTTCTTCTTCGAAATGATAGGCAATCTTTTAAGTTCTGTACATCATCTTTAATTGAGCACCAACTCAATGTGAGGCTGCTACCTTTTTTTTACAAGCTGCAACTTATTTGAGAGCACCAACTTTCTGGTTTCTCTAGCACCCACTAGAAGGAAGCACCAACTCCATGGTTTCTCTAGCACCCACTAGAGGGAAGCACCAACTCCCTATATGTTCCAGCACTAACTGGATGGAAGCACCAACTTCCAGTTACACAGGCTCCAACCCGTATAACAGAGAAAACTTGTTCTCCCTAGCACCACCCTGCCACCCTGGTTTCTCTGGTTGCAACCAGATGGAAGATACAACTTCCTGTGTTCAAGCTCCCACTTGAACCTCTAAGGACAAAAGTCCTCCCGAGCACCTCCCAACCTCCCTAGAACATAAATGAACATATAAACATTCAACTACATAGATATATCAATTCTTACCAATCTTTCTTTGTTCTGTACATATGGTCATCTTCTAACTGTTCTGTAATTCATTTCTTCCTCTGTCTGTTTAGCAGGTCTGCTCTGCATCAACTTGTTCTGTCATTCTTCTCTTCTTCAACTTGTTCTATTATTCCACTCTACGTTTCATCTCACACTGCACATATGCTCAATCTCCTCCTACGCATTCTCTCATTTTTCTTTTCTTACAGTTTCATTCTTTTCTCATACAGAACAACCAACCGCACACAGTCTGTCTCATCTTCTTTTATACACACCTACACGACGGTTCAACTTCCTAACTCCTTAGGAAAAAAGACGACAATTGTCTAAGCAACTGAAACGCTAACTAATCGGCAATCATGAGTCTGTTTTGCTAATAGATTCGAAACTGAGGAGTTAACTGTGAGAGAGAACAGTAGCCCTCCGATCAACACTTGATATGACGGTTCAGATCATTCCGCGATTTCGCATATCACTATTTCGACATTCCTGATGTTCAATGTTCTTATCACTTCCAAATCCTGATCCATGAAACTCCGTGAAGAAGTCAGATCAACGGTTCATATCACTTCTTGATCTGACGGTTCAAATTCAGTCGAGATTTCACACATCGCGATTTCAACACTCTTGGCATTTCGTGTTTTTGTCACTTACAAATCCCGATCCATGAAACTCCATGAAGAAGTCAGATCAACGATCCAAATCACTTCTTGATCTGACGGTTACAATTACATCGCAATTTCACATATCGCGATATCGACATTCTTGTTGCATTGTTTTCTTGCCTCTCCATGTTTCGATCCCTGAAACTCCGATATGGAGTTAGATCAACGGTCCATATCTGAGCTTGATTCAACGGATGCGATTGAATCGCAATTTCGTATATTGCAAAATCGACATTCTTGTTGCATTGTTTCTTTGACATCTCCAACACGCGATCCTCGAAACTCCGACATGGACTGGAATCAACGGTCCAGATTCAACCTTGATCTGATGGCTCAAATTAAGTCACTATTTCACATATCGCGATTTCGCGATTCTTGATGTTAATATTCTTTGACCTCTTCAACTCTCGATCCACGAAACTACTACATGGACTGAGATCAACGGTCCAGATTCAACATTGATCTGACGGCTCAGATTACACCTGCTTCTCCTTGTACCTTAAAGGATGTGTAGGTTCTTCTTGATCCAACGATGGTCGGATCCTGCGCTTGGATCTAATGCCTGAGATCTGTCTTCCTCT
>JZKD02S1374158.1:128242-180796 GCA_000966675.3 Picea glauca
CTCGGCCATGCATGGCGGAGAGTTTCAGTTAACTGACAAAAAGCCTTATGTCTCGGCAGAAACTTCCCTGATTTTTTGCATTGTTAGGTACTCGCGGGCTGTTTTGGGCTAGCCCACGGATACCCGCGTGCAGTACGAAGACAGCAAGCGGATGCCCGCGCCCAGTGAGTAGTTAGGGCGTGGGTTGCTTGTTTTAAGTGGTTTTTTGAGGAAATACTCAGCATGGCTTTGGCTAGGAAGAGGCATGAGTTGGCCTGATGCCAGGTAAACCTGTATGGTGCATTCAAGGGTTATAACATATAGGTGAAAAAATTATGTGTCGACACATCTCGGAATCGAGAAACTAAGTCCCTCCAACTAGTCCTCCACCACTTCAATAATCCACCAAATGCAAGATCATATAAAGGAGACAATGAGGTTCTCCATCAAAGAACGAAGATTTTGGGGGTTGAACAATGAGTTCATACTTTCAAGGATAAAGGGATGCTGACTCAATGTGAAGTGAAATTTCTCTAGAGTATCTTTTCTCTCAAAATTTGAATTTTCCTCCTTTCCATAGCTTGGATATGGCTCAATTTATAGCCTTCAAATGGAAATAAAGGGATGAATTGAAGCATTTCTAGTATATGGAATGTCAAGGATCATGGATCTCATGATGTGACATGGAAACCCAACATAATTTTTAATTTTGAGCACCAAACCTGATGTATGTGGGTTTTAGTGGAGAAACCTATGTATATGCTTTTTGTTTAACTGGTAGGGTGCGTATATGTGGAAAAAAATGTTTTTTTGGCTCTGGAAGGTTAAAAAGGGGACTTCAAGTCTCCATAGGGAAATGGAAAGGCCATCCAAGCAAGTTGCAGGGGGTGAGGAAATGTTTTCTATAAAAATGATGAAATATGAGGTAGTGACATGTAATACCCCTGTTTCCCACAGTTTGTAAATATAACTATAACTGGCCAAGAGACTATGGAGGAATAAATATGTGTAAATGTTTGATTTGATGAACCTTTGTATAAAAGGGTCAATGTTATTAATAGAAATTGGATATGTGTTGCACAATTGCTAAAAGGGGGGAGTTTTCGAAGATAGACCATGGATGCAATGAGAGAGATGGCGAGGAAAACCAATAATGGTTGATATGACCCTCACCAAACAGATACCTACTGGGTGTAATTTCTCAACAGTCCTCTAACCCAGAAAGGAATTACCAGTCAGGCTGGTAGTTGGAAGTCCATCCTCAAGAGTTAATTAGGATATGGGGTAGGGTACCCATCTGTAAGTCTTCCATGCTTGACCACGAGTTGAGGATTCAGACCCACAAAACCTTGTTGAGGAAGGAAAGAAAGGAATTAATTCTGGGGACAGAAACAAATATGAAAGAAGCAGAGTAGAGAGAAAAATCTCCAGAGGATAATTGAGCATGCTTTGACTCTGGATTTGAGAGAAAAACTAAGAAGCAAGCTTGTTTTGGCTATAATAAGCCTCGGGTAGGGTTTCACTACAAGATGATAAATAAGGCTGACGAGTGATTGAGAAAGTGCTCGCATAGACCTCCTTCATTGGTGTAGAGGAATCTGCTTTCCAAGATCTTGTGGGAGGAAGAGAGTAACCTCCATCCTTGACTTTTTTGGATCAAGGAGAAAGAATCTCTCTCATAGAATCATGGTCTATCTCAGAGGTGTCCAATGGTAAATCCAACAAGAGTGGTTGTGCCTATGGTTGGGTGGAAATGGGCACCCCTTTCAGCAGTCGCTTCACATTTTCTAGTTTTGATAAGTATTTTCATACTCTGTGTAATATATTGGATGTGATGATTGAATGTTTGTGTTTATGATTAAGTCTTGTAGTGTTTGAACATTTATTAGAAATGCTCATTTTTCTTCTTTAAGCTACTATTTTTTTACTTGGTTTTCGTTACCTCAGTTAGCCGGTAGAGAGATATGGGATGTGAATCTGTAGGAGAGTCAGGGTAGGATTAACTGAAATGTTTAATTCCTATCGACCTTTTGAGTTCACCTTAGTGAAAAATTCAAGTTCAACTCTGTGGGAGAAGGTTGTTCCTTCAGAACCTCCACGGATGTGACCAAGGCCTCATACCCATGGCCTTAATCAAGTCTCAACTAGGAGATGAGTGTGTCCCAGAATCCAAATATGATCCCATATGACCCAGGATTAGAAACCTCTCGCCAAGCCTGAAAGGAAAGAAGCTACTTTGGCTTCAGGATTTTCAGAACTTATGATTCCACAAACCTCAAAAACAGCCGAAGATTAGAGTCATGAATTGATGAGGGTCATAGATCTGGAGATCCAATGGAGATATCTCTCAACCATTACATCAGACTTAGGAAGGGTATCTTTAAGTACTTCGACGAAGTTCCACTTCGGAAAAATAGGAGTGGCCTAGTGCCGAAACTCTTGAATACCAAAGTCATGAAGTTAATCTGGACCATTGAGAATGGAGGGATGTGTGTCCATAGATCAATGAATATCCCAGAGTTTAGGTATTCAACGGTATCAATGTGAAGATATAGGGACTTAGAACATCGAACACCAAATTCTAACGTTCAACGTAGAATGTGGAATATCGAATGCCGAATTTATGAAATGACATAGACCGCTGATCCTCGGATCCTTCAGGATCCCTCTCAGTCGTCGATCTAAGGAGTTTGTTGAGAACCCTCTTAACTTCCCAACCAATCAAGAACACATCATGGAGAAACATGTGGCCCCCATTTGTCCCCTGTCAAAAGTCTCCCATTGGAATAAAGTCATTAGATGAAAGGCCACATGGTAGGGGATCCTATAGTCCAAACACTTGGTACTCCGAAGGAATTTGTCCAAGAGTCTTTAGAGTGTGAAAACCTCCGGAGTCGCGAACGACGAAGTGAATCTCAACCGTTGATAGGATGAGGACACATGGCACTAGATTAGAGAGTCCTAAGACTTAGATCTTCAGGGGATCCATAATGTGAGGTGTTGGTAAGCTCCAAATCCTGGAGTCGTGAAGTAATAGGAGATGTGGATCTATGGGTCTACGTGGAAAGATATTAACCATGAGATTTGAAATAATTTAGAAGGTTGTATGTCAGGGGCTAACATGGATCACTAACATCATCCAGGGTGACTTGGACCCACAACTAAGGTGCCATGTGTCGGGATATGGAATATTCATAGACCCCCTATTCCTATTAGAGAATGACACATGTCACCCCCTAATGAGGACATGTCTCACCCTTGACTCTCACCACGTGTCATCCTCTAGTTCACGCCCGCCTAGCCAACGTGGTTGGTGATGCAATCAAGACTCTGAGAGTCTTGGAATTCAGGAGTTCAAAATATTTAAGGCATATTATAGTAGAGGTATGTTCAATGACGATCCCCAATTGTCGAATGAAAAAAATGTTTAACAATGATTGTCGATTGCTGAATGCTAAAACGTTCAACGTTGATCGTCGATCACCAAATGCCAAAATATTAAAGTGTCGATTGTTGAATGTCCAAGTCCATGTGGAGATATTTTAGGACTTTGGGGAGTATGCGTGCTGTAATAAAAGTGGTGTTCAACGCTGAACGCCAAAGACTCCAACTAATAAAGCTCGAATAAATTTGGGAGGTTGTATCTTGTAAACCAGGGATCATATTTTGAGCTGGTAATAGTCATTAGAAAGATACAGATGATTAGAAGAGGATGAATAACTCAAAGAGATGATTTGAGATGAGTTGAATGAGAAACAATTTGATGCCCCATCCCTAGAAAGGGTATTTATGGGTCAGGTGTGTTACAAATTGGTATCATAGCATGGAAACAACACTTGGCCTATTTGGGGTCATCCACGAGTCACATAAAATATTATTAGACAATTTTATGGGGTAATAACATACCTTACCCCCCTTCTATAAGAAACTTGTCTGAAATTCTACTGAAGAGAGGAACAAAACCTTCTATTGTTGATAGATGCTTTGGAAATCTGCATTGTATGTTGCTAATGTTTCCAAATAAAGAAGCTAACTTCAGTTTGCAATAATACGTGTTGTTCATGAATTGGTAGATTAGTAACTAACATAAAATGTTTTGTTAGCACTCAAGTAGTTAGTGGACAACGAGAAAAATACAGTGTAAGGGATGGTGACACACCATGAGTTGGAGGGAATATACCACAATAGAGAGGAATAATCTAATGAAAGGAGGGTGGTGGAAACCCCTCCATATTTGGCCGAAACTGTAAGAATCCTCATGGAAGAATTACAGAGTTATAAGGATGACAATGAAATATTGATAAAGGAGCAGGAAAAGAAGGATGAAATTAATGCAGTCCTACTGCAAATTCTATCAGATATACAAAGGAAAATTCAACATGGTCCAGCTTCCACTCATGTGGAGAGGCATCATACTAAGAAAATTCCAATTCCATCTAAGATACAAAAGCATGGTTCAGAAAGTGGCCACACCAGGAGGAGAACCTCAAGGAAGGCCCAACATGGATCCAAGAGACACTCAACGGAATGTTCCTCTAAGGACACTGACAAATCCAGAGGATCTTCTAGTGGAAAAACTACTTCCCATTCTCAGATGAGAGGAAAAAAGAGGAAGCATTCCAAGATCCATGACCTTGAAGAGTTCAAGAAATTCAAACCGCCTACCTTTTTATGGAGATATTAAGAAGGGGGAACAAGCAGAAGTTTGGCTACTCGGCTTGAAGAAGTACTTCAGAGTCCATAACTACTCTGAAAACATAAAGGATCAGATAACCATTTTCAACCTAAATGGGAAAGCTTCCATTTGGTGGGAGGACCTTAGGAATGTGAAAAGAATCCATGAGAAGGACTTGTCATGAAAACAATTTGAGAAATACTTCAAGAAGAAGTATCTATCAAAAAAGTACTTTGATGAGAAGACCAAGGAGTTCTATGAACTCAAGCTGGGGAAACTCACCATAGATGAGTATATCAACAAATTTCTCAAGATGATGAGTTATGTACCCTACATAAAGGATGGAAAAGTAAAGATGCAACTATTTATTAATGTATTACCTCAGTCCTGCTGGGACAAAATTGAGTTTGATGAGCCAAATACCATAGAATATACCATTTGAAAAGATAGGTGTTTCTATGATCAATTAAAGAATAAGACAAAACCCCATGAAGAATGGAAGAAGAAAAAAAAATTGGGATTCAAGAAGAAGGGGTTTAAACCCTTGATATTTAAGAACCATGGGAAGAACTCTAGGATGAGCCTTCTTACCAGAAGCGTGTATCAACAAAATTTTCCATCCCAGAGTGGAAATAAACCATTCGAAGCAGTTCCAAGTAAGACTAATAACATGAAGAGAGAACCCTTGAAATGTTGGGGTTATAGAGAGGAACATCTACTGAGGGATTGTCCACATAGGAAATAAAGCAATAAAAGGGTCTACAATGTTCAAGAGGCTGCCAAAATCAATGATGTGGCTAGGAGTATGCCACAAATTTATGCAACCTTGGATAATAGATAAGATGACCACCAAGCTTTAGTGGTGGAGATGGAAGGTACAATTTCCAACCATCCTATTTCCATTTTAATTGAACCTGGTTCTAATTTGAGTTATGTTTCCCCTCAAACTATTGAGAAGTGTAAATTTCAACAAGTTAAACATGTTAAATCATGGCTGGTACAACTGGCCACTGGAACCAAAAGAAACGTAACAGAGATCATACCAACATGCCAAATCGTTATAAGTGGGTTGCCCACCCAAGCGAACCTAAACATACTTCCTTTAGGATCTTATGACCTGTTGATTAGCATGGACTGGTTGGCTGCCCACAAAACAAAGTTGGACTATTACAGTAAGACTTTGGAGTGTGAAAATGAAGAAGGAAGAAGGGTAACTCTACAAGGGATTCAAAAGCATGTATCAATGAGACAAATATCATCCCTCCAAGTGAAGAAGTATTGCAGAAAGGGATGTCCATTGTATGCTATACAGGTATTTAACTTTGTTGAGAATGACAAAACCAATCTAGAGGAACATCCCATATTAAGAGAATATAAATATGTATTCCCAGAAGAGGTACGAGGTCTACCTCCAAGAAGGGATATTGACTTTTCAATAGAACATGTACCAGGAGTGGTGCCAATGTCTAGAACACCCTATAGAATGAGTACACCAAAGCTAGTTGATATCAAACTATAGCTGAAGGAGATGTGGGACAAAGGCTACATTCGACCTAGTGTGTCTACATGGGGAGCGCCAACCTTTTTTGTGAAAAATAAAGATGGCACACTTAGACTATGCATAGATTATAAACAACTCAATAAGATGAACATCAGGAATAGGTATTCCTTACCAAAGATCGATGACTTTTTTGACCAATTAAGGGGTGATACAATATTCTCCAAGATTGAATTGAGGTATGGATACCATCAGATCCAAATTAAAGATGAAGACATCCACAAGATAGCCTTTAGGACAAGGTATGGTCACTATGAATGTGTGGTGGTGCCATTTGGGCTTACCAATGCACCAACCACTTTTATGTGCTTAATGAATAATGTATTCAGAAAGTTCTTGGATAGGTTTGTGTTGTTTTTCATTGATGATATCCTAATATATTCCAATAATAGGGAAAAACATGAAGAACATCTCAATATAGTACTCCAAGTACTAAGAGAACATCAACTTTATGATAAGCTTAGTAAGTGTGATTTTTTCTAGAAACAAGTCCATTACTTAGGCCATGTTATTTTTGAGGAAGGAGTGGTAGTTGACCCTGGAAATATTAAAGCCATCATGGATTGGCCTACCCCAAAGGATGTGTCAGATACTAGATCCTTTATGGGCCTTGCAGGATACTATAGGAGGTTCATAAAGGGTTTCTCTAAGATTGGTTTCCTAATCACCTCTGTTCATAAACAGGGGGTTAAATTCATTTGGACATCATAATGTGAAGAAATATTTCAAGAGATGAAATACCTTCTAATCAATGCACCTATACTGAATATTGAATAACCAAACAAGGAATTCCTTGTGTGTACAGATGTTTGCAAGGAAGGGCTTAGAGGAGTCCTTATGTAAGAAGGACATGTGATATTATCTGAATCCAGAAAATTGAATGACAATGAAGTCAATTATGTGACCTACAATATGGAATTGGATGCCATAATACATGCCTTAAAAACATGGAGGCATTACCTCTTAGGTATAAAATTTGTACTTATGACATACCATAGTGGGTTAAGGTATTTGTTTGACCAACCAAAACTCAATGTGAGACAAGATAGGTGGATGGCTCTCCTTAGTGAGTTTGATTTTGAATCAAACATATCAAAGGAAAGAAGAATAGGGTGGTTGATTCCCTTAGTAGAAGTATGAAATTACTTCATGTGGTAGTTGTAAGCACCAATGAATCAAACATCAAAGAGAGGGTAAAAATTTCACAAGAAACAAATGCATTTTTCAAGATCATGACATCATACCTAAATAAAGAGCCCACGTGGATGAAGTACGAAGGATATAAAATTATTAATGATGGTCTACTGACTTACAAGGGAAGATTGTATATTCCAAATTATGATGACTTGAAGAGGCTCATAATGGATGAACTACACAAAATACCATATACTGGTCATCTTGGTTATCAAAAAATGATCATGGCCACTAGGAAACTATTTTATTGGCCTAGAATGAAAAATGACATGGCTGATTACTTATCTAAGTGTCTAGAATGTCAGCAAGTCAAGGCAGAGCACCAGAACCTAGCAGGTTTGTTGCATCCCCTACCAATTCCCGAATGGAAATGGGAAACCATATCCATCAATTTCATCATAGGATTACCAAGATAAAGAAAACAAAACGATGCCATCATGGTAGTTGTGGACAAAATGAGCAAGGTTGCTCATTTCATACCCGTCAAGTCATCTTGCAAGGAAATAGATATTTCCAACATTTTTATGAAAGAGATATTTAGACTGCATGGCATGCCTAAGGAAATTATATCCGACAGAGATACAAAATTTACTTCAAACTTTTGGAAATCTATGTTTGTTGGTTTTGAAATGAAATTGCTCTTTAGTACAAACTATCACCCTCAAATTGATGGGAAGACAGAGAGGGTAAACCAAGTGTTAGAAGACATGATGAGGTTGCATGTAATGCATCAAGCCAAGAAGTGGGAGGACTACCTACCACTAGTATAATTTTCCTAAAACAATGGCTATCAGGGGTCATTAAAAATGATCCCTTTTGAAGGCCTCTATGGAAGACAATGTAACATTCCAATAAGCTGGAAAAAACCAGTAGATAGATTTACAATCAGGCAAGATATGATAAAGGAAATGGAACAACAAGTAATTCAAATCAGACAAAATCTGAATATAGCCCAGGATAGACTAAAGAACTATGCAGACATGAAACATACTCCTAGAGAGTTCAAAGCAGGGGATCATGTGTATCTCCAAGTTAGACCTAGGAAAATCTCTTTGAGGATGGGAGCTTGTGCCAAGATGGTGCCTTATTATTGTGGACCCTTTGAATTTTTGGATAGAGTGGGACCAATATCCTATCGGATAGCACTTCCTCCCAGAGTGAAGGCACATAATGTTTTCCATGTTTCTTTATTAAAGAAGTATGTACATGATTCTAATCATATTCTTGACTAGTCTCTGATTTAGATGGAACCCGAGGGACAATTCCCACCAGAACCTCAATGCATAATAGATAGGAAGGAAACCCCACTCAGGAACATAACCATTGCACAGGTCAAGGTGCAGTGGAAACACTTTGGCATAGATGAGGCTACATGGGAAATGGAGGATGCCATGGAATAATCATATCCATTTTTATTTACTTCTGTACATACAGAGCACATCAACAAAGAGAGCATTGAGGAAAATTTTCCTTTAAGGGGGAGGGGATTGTAATACCCTTGTTTCCCCCAGTTTGTAAATATATCTATAACTGGCCAAGAGATTACAGTGGACTAGATATGTGTGAATGTTTGATTTGATGAACCTTTGTATAAAAGGGTCAATATATGGATTTTTTGTTATTAATAGAAATTGGATATGTGTTTCACAGCTGCTGAAAGGGGGGAGTTTTCCAAGATAGACCATGGATGCTATGAGAGATATGGTGAGGTAAACTAATAATGGTTGAGATGACCCTCACCAAACCAGTACCTACTGGGTGTAATTTCTCAACAGTCCTCTAACCCAAAAAGGAATTACTAGTTAGGATGGTAGTGGGAAGGCCATCCTTAAGAATTAATGAGGATATGGGGAAAGGTACCCATGTATAAGCCTTCCATGCCTGACCATGAGTTGGGGATTCAGACCCGCACAACCTTGTTGAGGAAATCAATAAAGGAAGTAATTCCAGGGACAGATACAGATCTGCAAGAAGCAGAGTAGAGAGAAAAATATCCAGAGGAGAAGTGAGCATGCTTCGACTCTAGAGTTGAGATAATAACTGAGAAGCAAGCTTGTTCTGGATGTAAGAATCCTTGGGTAGGGTCTCACTAAAATATAATAAACAAGGTTGGTGAGTGACTAAGGAAGTGCTTGCGTAGACCTCCTTGTTTGCTGGAGAGGAATCCAATTGCTAAGATCCTGTGGGAGGAGGAGAGTAACCTCCATCCCTGACTGTCATGGAGCAAGGAGAAATAATCTCTCTAAGATAATAATGGTCTAGCTCGGGGGTGGCCAGTGATAAATTCGGAAGGAGTGGCTATGCCTATGGTTGAGTGCAAACAAGAACCACTTTCAAGAGTCACTTCACTTTTTCCAGTTCTGATAAGTATTTTCATACTCTGTGTAATATATTGGATGTGATGATTGAATGTCTGTGTTGATGGTTAATTCTTGTAGTGTTTGAAAAGTTATTAGAAATGCTCATTTTTCTTCTGTAAGATGTTATTTTTTTACTTGGTTTTCTATTTACCTCAGTTAGCCGCTAGAGAGCTATGGGATTTGAATCTGTAGAAGAGTCAGGGTAGGATTAACTGAAACATTTAAGTACTACCGACCTTTTGATTTTACCTTAGTGAGAATGTCAAGTTCAACTCTATGGGAGAAGGGAATTCCTTCAGACCCTCCACACATATGACCAAGGGATCATACCCATGGCCTTAATCAAGTCTTGACTAAGAGCTGAGTGTAGCCCATAATCCAAATGTGATCCCATATGACCCAGTGTTAGAAACCTCTCGCCAAGTCTGAAAGGAGTGAAGCTACTTTGTCTTTGGGACTTCGGGACTTATGATTCCACAACCCTCGAAAAAAACCAAAGACCAAAGTCGCGAATTGATGAAAACCGCAGATCTAGAGATCCAGTGGAGATTTCTCTCAACCTTTAGATCAAACTTAGGAAGGGTATTGTTAAGTACTTCAGTGAAGTTCCACTTCGAGAGAATATGAGTGGTATAGCACCGAAACTCCCGAATATAGGAGTCACGAAGTTAATGTGGACCATTGAGAATAGAGGGACGCATGTCAAAAAATAAATGATTATCCGTGAGTTTGGGTATTTGATGGTATCAATGTGAAGATATAGGGACTTATAATGTTGAACATCGATGTTTAACCTAGAATTACAAATGTCCTATTGATGAAGTTATGTAGACCATTGATCCTAGGATCTTTCAGGATCCCTTTCAGTTGTCGATCTAAGGACTCTGTTGAGAACCCCTCTTAATTTTCCAACCAACCAAGAATGTGTCATGGAGCGACACATGGCCCCCACTTGTCCCCTATCAAAATTCACTCATTGGATGAGAGGTTATTTTAGAGACTTGGTACTCCAGAGTAATTTGTCCAAGTGTCTTCAGAGTGTGAAAACCTCTGAAGTGGTGAACAACGAAGTGAATCTCTACTCTTGATAGGATGAGGACATGTGGCACTAGATTAGAGATTATGGAGACTTGTCTCTTCATGGGATCTCTGATGTGAGGAGTTGGTAATATCTGAAACCTGGAGTTGTAAAGTAATGGGATCCATGGATCTACGGGTCTATGTGGATAGATCTCAATCGTGAGATTTGAAAGAAGTTAGAAGGATATATGTCGGTCTTTGACACATCTCACTGATGTCATCCAATGTGATGTGGACTCTCAAATAAGGTGTCACGTGTCACCGGGATATGGAAATTCACATACCCCTTATGCCTATTAGAGAATGACACCTGTCACCCCCTAATGAGGACACATGTCATCCCTTGCCCTCGCTGTGTGTCAGCCTCTGGTTCGCGCCCTCCTGGGAAATGTGGTTGGTGATGCAACTGAGACTCTGGGAGTCTGGGACTTTGACAGTTCAAAATATTTGAGGAGTATTATAGGATAGGGATTTTCAATGATGATTGTTGATTACCGAACGTCGAAAAAATTCAATGCGATTGTCGATTGTCGAACGTCGAAATGTTCAATGTCGATTGTCGATCGTCGAATGCCAAAAACTTAAAACACTGATCATCGAATGGACAAGGCCACATGGAGATATTTTGGGACTTTGGAGAGTATGCATGCAGTAAGAAAAGGGGCGTTCAGTGATGAACACCAAATACTACAACTAATAACATCCAGATAACTTCAGGAGGTTGTATCTTGCAAACTAGGGATCATATTTTGAGCCGGTAACAATATTTAGAAAGATATAGATGAGTAGAAGAGGATGAATACCTCATAGACATGATTTGAGATTATTTGAATGATCAAAAATTTGATTCCCAATCCCTAGAGAGGGTATTTAGGGGTCGGGTGTGTTACACGACAAGTGAGAAGTGGCTTAGTTTCGGGGTTGTAGAGGAGAGCATAAATTTATGAGGAAACCCTAGTTTGGTTGACCCTCATGGTTTAGACTTTTTTTTTCCCATAAGACACCCCCACGGGTTGTCTAGGGCTCATCATATGAGGCCCCACTAGATAGAAGGTATTTCTCCTGTGAGGATAATAAATATATGAAGAGGATAACTAGGTTTAGGATGCAACAAGGTTTGAAGGTACACCAAGTTTGTGATACAATCTGAAATGGTATGCTACATATTTCATGAGTAAATGTATGTTTTCTATGTGTTCATTTGAGGATATCTTCATTTATGGTATGGCATATTCATAAGGAATATATTGAAGGACTCTTGGGCATAGGGATGCTATGGTTGAGGTGATATATGCTTGAGACATATTCTTGGTATTTGATCTATGGATGTTATGGTTTTTTTTTAGAGGCACACCTTTGTGATATTGGCTTGAGGAACATTCTTGCATATCATTGATGATATGGTATAGATACATGGTACATTATTATCTACTCATAATTGATGTTATGGTACCTAAATTTGGCATATTTTATGGTACATGATAGATGGATGTTACATTACATTTGTTGGTACATAGTCGATGCATGGTATGGTATAGGTTTTGGTACAACATAGGTTGATGGTACAATGATAGTTACAAGTTGATGGTACAGTGACAGTTATAGGTTGATGGTACAATGAAACTTGTAGGTTGATGGTATAATGACAGTTGCAGGTTGATGGTACAATGATAGTGGAAATGATTGTGGTAGTGACAGTTTGGTCTACACTTATGTTTCAGGGCGATAGGATGGGGAAAGGAAAGGGGGTTATAGCCTCCTTCTGGTTGGCGTCGGAGAACACAGGGAGTTGGAGCTTCCTTCAAGTTGGAGCATGAGAATTAGGGTGTTGTAGCCTCCTTCTGGTTGGATCCAGAGAACTCAAGGAGTTGGAGCACGTAAATAGGGGGTTGTATCCTCCTTTCAGTTGTAGCTAGAGAATTGGGGAGTTATTTATTACAATGAATGTACTCTTTTGATATATAAGAAAATCATTCCATGGTTTTCTCCCATTTGGGTTTCCACGTAAATTCTGGTGTACCATGTTTCTATGGATGTCTATTATGCTATGTTGATTTTTACTTCTCATGATATACTGCTGATGAAATTAATGATTACATATTGTGCATAAAAGTGATAATAAAGTTCTCAAATTGATTCACCCCCCCTCTTATTATTCCAACAATTTATATCAAAGCGAGTCCTTCAAGAAACAATTTAACCACTAGAAGGAGATCATGGAATACACTAACATTGGAGCACCAAGGTTTGAAGATAAAAACTATGCATTTTGGAATAAAAGGATGCAAATATTTTTACAAGCACATGGATTTTATGTTTGGAATTCAGTAGTAGAAGGTTATGCAGTGTTATCCACTCCCCCAACTGGAAAATATGGAAATAAACTGAGTGAAAACAATTCAAATGTTAAAAGAACCATTATGATCAGTCTAGATGATTCAATATTTGTCAAATTTACGCATTACAAGACCACAAAGGATATTTGGGATAAACTTCAAAATATTTATGAAGGATATACCAAAGTCAAGGGGGATAAGATTCAAACCCTTATAGAAAACTTTGAGCAATCGAATATGAAGGAAGATGAATACTTTGTAGCCAAATTTTTGTGAGCTGACGAAATAGTGAATACTATTAGAGGATTGGGAGAAGAATTTGATGAATCAATGGTCATTCAAAAGGTTCTAATATCTCTACCTTTGAGATTTTATTCTAAGATATCACCCCTGGAAGAAAGAATAGATATTGAAAGTTTGAGCATGGATGAGCTACACCTAATATTCACAACTTATGAAATGAGGATAGAACAAGAGAACCCAGTCACTAAGTGTTAGCACATAAACTTGTCAAATTCTGGACAGTTGTGGTTTCTACTTAGGTTTGTAAGTTTTGCTTTTTTTTCCTACTTTTGCAGAATCGATCAAAAATTTTCCTCTTGGCTTGTAGTTTTATGATGTTTGTCTTCACCTGTTTGATAGACCCATTTTTTCTTAGCAACTTGCGTGAGAAATATCGGCCCGAGCCTTTATGTTTTCTCTAAAATCAAGCACTTCTCTCTTTACCTCTGTCATTGATTCTTTTGATTTCCTGATCCTTTAGCCAGTTGTCCAAGTAATTGTTTACAGGCCACAGTCATGAGCACCAAGCGCAACACTTAGAGCGGTCAAATATGGATTCAAATCAAGCGAGTGAGAAAAATCATCTTTCAGTGGAAGAGATCCATTAGATAAATTGTATCAATGACCATTGGGTGATCAAGACCATATAATTGCACGAATAATAACGTCGGGCAGAGTTGCGAAATCGCGATGTCATCCTAGTCGTCAATCTTGGGAAGAACACGTGGCGCATGATCAAAATTTCACTGACTTGCAGAATGGAGCAGTCAAAGGATAGAATCATGAGGAATCGCGAAATGTGACGTTGTGAAGTAATCAGGGCCGTCCATTCTAGATATACACATGGTGCAGGATCCAAACTGCAAAGAAGTCTTTCGGAGAAGATGAGGTGAGAAGTGTCGATGGATCGCGACCCCGAAATGTCGATACAATCTTGGCCATCCATATCAAGGGGATGTGTGTCATCCGATCTAATGGATCGTGATTTCATGACTCAGAGGTTTGATCATAGAGCGCAACATGATTTCGTGAAACACAAAACTGTGATGCACCTAAGAGTTGAGCCCATGGTCACAACCCATGGTCATGTGGAAGGTGGGGCCACAGAGAAAGGGAAAACATTTTTTGAAGCAGTGGGCAGCTAAAGCTATTCAAGGAAATGATTTTTGTCATCGCATTCGAGGCAAATCCAACCGTTTATCTAAATGGTCCATTTCGCGGGAGCGGGCATCGAGATTTCTGAAATCAAAAGGAGCGAAAACTCTCGAAATGAGAAATCCTGAGTTTTTAGATGGATAAGAGTGAGGTCACAGCCTATGGTCATGTGGGGAAAAGAGAATGGAGCTTCATAAAGAATTAAAGCGCCCGAGTTGGCCATAGAGAAAGATCCACATGGCCTCGAGACACTAGAATTGACTCGAAGGAGTTGTGAGCTCGCCTGGAACGTTCATGGGTGTCAACCTTCATCCTGATCCCAACAAAAGTAGTTAATGAAGTTATGGAGGGTGGTTGAAACCTCGTTTCACCATATACATGAAAAGCATGGAAAATCTGGTCGTGGAGGGTAGATTGTCAGCCGAAAGTTCCCAATCATGGATTTTTCTTATGAACCCATACTGATCTGATCTTGCGTCTAATAGAAGAATGAAAGTGTGGCTTGATAGAAGAATACGCAGATGACAAGCCTTGAATGCAATGACCAGAGGGTGCTTCTGAAGGGAGCAATTTTTTTTTAGTATAAATACTCAGTTTTGATATTTTGTTATGGTCAATGGTTGATCTAAGCTCTCGTATTGTAAAGTTTTAATGAAGATTTTGTTTTCTGGTTATGTGTTGCATTCTGATACTTCTTGTTTAATAACAATCATCTTTATTACTACGTCTTATCTACCTCTGTTACTGAGAGATTTCATGAATGACTATTTCACATCGATTGTTATGAATGTGCTATGTTGAATGTTCGATGTAATGCTATTATGATTTCTGTCAGTATCTTTGAAACTTGAATCCAAGAGGACTTTGTGTTCAAGTTTTTCTTCCTTAGGCTGCTGAAAATCCCAATGTTAATGAAAGACCTCTACTTTTCCTCACCATTTCTCCCCCCTACTCACCCTTTACTATAACCTACTGACTGAATTTAGATCGATACCTCACTTACCTGTGCATACAAGTCCATTTTTCTGAGTTAAGGTGATATTATCCTAAGTCTACACCCATTAGACCACCCTTAAATATATTCATCGTGACATATAAAATGAGGGGTATTGGGCTTACCTATGCCGCAATACAGAGGTGACTTCTAGTCCTGACACAAAGGAAGCATCGTTTAAAGAATCCAAGAAGACAAAAAAGAAAAACAAGAAAAATTCAAAACCAGATTGTAGTTGCAACAATGATTCAGAGGAAAAAGAAGAAGTGGAAAAATTCGTAGGGAATTTAAAAAGAGGAACCATCAAGTACAAAGGTATGCTTCCATTGAAATGTTTTAATTCTGATGGTATTGTTCATTTTTCTTCTAAATCCCCTTATGATAAGACTAAAGGTAGCGATGAGGAAGAAGATCCTAAAAAGAAAATGAAAAATAAAAAAGGAGACAAGAGAATGAACAAAAATAAATTATTCAAGAAAAGATTCTACTCAAAGGAAGACAACTCCTCATTAGACAAGGATGATGATAGTGACAATGATTCATAAAGATTACTCTTCATGGAAGTAAATGATGATGAAGAGGATTTCGAAGAAGAAGGAGAAGTCGATATCAAACTAGATTTAATCATTGCCCTAGAAGAACTAGGGAAGGAAAGAAAGGAAATCAAGTCACTTAAGGAATAATTAAAGAAGAGAGAAGGACATCAAAATTCCAACTTAGAATAAATTGAGAAGGTATTAAATCACAAAGTTAAAAATCTAGTTAGAAGAATATAGAAGGATTGAAGAAACACTCAAAAATCAGTTAGAAGATAAGGATAAGATGATTGAAAGCTTGGAAGTAGAAATAGTCACCTTAAGAAAATATCTTCAAAAGAAATATATGTAGCATAATGGCACCAAGATATTGGATGAGATCATCATTAGTCAAAGGCCATATTATGATAGGTCTAGGATAGGATATAACCAGATGCAGATTAAGAAAGGTTCGAGCTCCAAGACGACAAAATAGGAAGAAGAACAAAGAAAATATGTAGAAATCATCATAGGAACTATCAAGAAAGAGGAATACAGGAAGACTCAAGAAGAAAATCATAAAGGAACTAGGCCACCTAGAATATTCGGAACACATAATCAAAAACCAACAACACCTCAAGAGGAAGAAGGCTTCAGAAGAGAAACAACATTCATAAGATCCCCTACATCCAGATATCAAATTGCTTTTTTGGTTTATGTTATTATTGTAAAAATTTTGGACACAAAGCTGCATACTGTAGATCCTATGCCAATAATAGAAGAAATTATGAAGGCTATTCGAACAACAATTATCCTAGAAAGTTAAATGAATCATAGAACAAAAATTACTATAGTTTTGGTTCATTAAGTAATGAAGTAGAGTGCTACAAGTGCAATAATTTTGGACACATAGCCAAATATTGTAGACTCGTTGTTCCCCCAAGGGAACCAAAGCATAATATCAAATAGGAACCATAAAGGATATGGAGAAGGAAGCATGATCAATTCAACACCAAAGAATGATCGCTTTCTTTACAGGCACAACACAAGAAAAGTGGGTGGTATGTTTACAACGGATATTAAAAGCATATAACATGTGACAAGAACATGTTTATGACCCTGAATAAGGAATGAGATGGATTAGTTTCGTTTGCAAATGATAACTCAACAAAACATTTAGGTAGAGGCACAATCAAGCTTGGAAAAAAAGATGCCAATGAAAAAAATGTTCTATTGGTCAAAGATATGAAGACCAATCTTCTAAGTGTAAGTAAAATTTGTGATCATGGAAACAAAATTTTGTTTGACTCATAAAAATGTGATATAAGGAAAGAAGGATGAGGAAATTGGTGGCTATAACTAGAAGAACCCAAAACAACATATATGTCTTGAATGAAATTGGAAGGGAAAGATGTTAATTAGGAAAAGAAAATGAAATTTGGATCTGGAATAGAGGAATGGGTCACATGAACTTTGAAAACCTTGTCAAAATAAACAAAAAGGAAGTAGTGAAAGAAATGTTTGATATCTCAAAACCAACAAATGCTCTATTTGAGCATTGTCTACAAGGAAAACAAAACAAGACCAAGTGCAAATCAAAAGAGTACTCCACGAAAAAACCATTGGAGATTGTACAAACTAACCTATGTGGACCCACAAGAACAAAGGGATTAAATGGTGAACAATATTTTATGCTATTGGTTGATGACTACACAAGAATGACTGTCATTTTCTTTCTCAGGAAAACATCAGAGGCATTCGAACACTTCAAGATATGAAAATATATGGTTGAGATTGATATGGAATTCAAAATCAATTGTTTGAGATCAGACAGTGGAGGAGAGTTTACATCAAAAGAATTCATGGATCTTTGTGGCAACCAAGGAATAAAAAGACAGTTATTAGTAGTCAGGAAACCTCAGCAAAATGGAGTTGTCAAAAGGAAGAACATATCCATACAGGAAATTGCCAGAACCATGTTGAAATATTCCAAGTTGAGTGACATATTTTAGGCACAAGCAATACATACAACATGTCACATCCTGAATAGAGAAATGCTCATAATTAATAGTGATAAGACTCCCTATGAGTTATGGAAAGGAAGACCAAAAAATGTGAAGCGTTTGAGTATTTGGAAGAAAATGTTATATCAAAAGAGAATATCGCAAGCTTGGAAAACTTGACTCCTGATTTTATAAGGGCATACTAGTTGGGTACTAAAACAAAATAAAAGAATATACATTCTTCAGTCCAAGACTCAACATAATCGTGGAAGGAATCAATGGAACAATTGATGAGAAAAATGTATGGAAGTCAGAGAAGGAAGTAAATATTTAAAAGAGAAGGATGTCAAAGAAGATCTAATAGAAGAAGTAGAAGAAGAAGAAAAAGAGAATACAAAATCAAAGAAAGAGGAAGATGAGCAACGGATAACTCCCAAGATACCCAATCGACGAGTACACAAAAATAATCCACCATAACATATTATTGGGAATAAATATGCAGGAGTTGAAACATGAAGAAGAATATTTTCACTAGAAAAAAGACATATAGCACCATTATCCACAGTTGAACCAAGAAGTTTTGAAGAAGCCAACAAGTATGAACACTAGGTCAAGGCTATGGATGAATAATTGGGTTAGATAGAGAAGAATGACACATGGTAACTAGTTCTAAGGCTAAAGAAAAAGAACATGATTGGTACAAAATGGGTTTTCAAGAACAAACTGAATGAGGATGGATAGGTAACCAGAAACAAAGCAAGGTTAGTATGCAAATTAAGGATATTCTCAAATTGAAGGTATATATTTTGAAGAACCATTTACTTCGGTTGCTAGGATGGAAGGAATCAAATTGATCTTAGCCTATGCATGTTATAAAATAATCAAGGTATATCATATGGATGTAAAATCATCCTTTCTAAATCGAGAATTAGAAGAAGAAGTTTACATCGAACAACTTGAATGGTTTCTACTATCAGAAAAGGAAGGTTATGTTTGCAAAATAAAGAAAGAATTGTATGGACTCAAGTAGGCCCCCAGAGCATGGTATTCAATATTGGATAGGTATCTAGAACAACATGGATTCAGGAAGGGAAATGCAAGAAACAATCTCTACATAAAAGACATGCATAATGAGTTTAAGTTTATGTAGATGATATTATCTTTGGAAGCGATGATGACAGGATGAGTTGGAGGTTTTTCAAAGACATGCATAATGAGTTCAATATGTCTTTTCTTGGAGAGTTGATTTTCTTTTTGAGATTAAAGATATGTCAGTGTGATAAAGGTTTTTTCATCTCCCAGACTAAGTACATCAGATAAATTATAAATAAGTTTGGAATGGAAGATTGCAAACCTGTAAGAACTCCTATGCAGACCAGTTGCAAGTTGAGAAAGGATGATGAATCTAAGGATACAGATCAAAGAACATACAGATCAATGATTGTCAAATTACTTTATGTGACAGATTCAAGACTGGATGTGATGCAAGAAGTTGGACAAGTTGCGAGATTTGAAGCAACACCGAAAGAAACACATGTTATGGAAGTAAAGAGAATATTTAGATATCTCAAAGCAACATAAGATTTTGGATTATGGTATCCAAAAGGGAAAGAACTATCTTTGTTTTCCTACAAAAATGTATATTGGGCAAGTGGTGTTGATGATATAATAAGTATAAGTGGAGAAACTTTCTAGTTAGGTGAGTGTCTGGTATCATGCTGAGAAATAAACAATCATAAGTATCCTTTTCCACAACATAAGTAAAATATATTGCAGCAGCAACATGTTGCACTCAAGTTCTATGGATGAAGCATACCTTACATGATATATAGGTGTAATATGATGAGCCTATCTCGATACTTTGTGATAACACTAGTGCTATTAGTATCTCCAAGAATCTAGTAATTCATTCCAAGAAGAAGCACATTCTGATCAATTTTCACTTTCTACAAGAATAGGTTACAGAGAAGAAAATAATGCTAGAGTACATTGGGACAAAAGAGAAGATTGTAGATATCTTCACCATACCTCTTCTAAGGGAGAGATTTGAGTATCTTTGATAAAAACTTGGAATAGTTTCTACCCCACAATGATCCACATAACATCAGGCATAGTACGACAGGGGGAGTGAAGAAAAATGTTGCGTATGTGATATATTCTTTGCACGATTATCCTTAGTGTCTTCCGCATTGCGTTGAACGTGTAGGGGATTTTGAGGGGAGGTTGTAGGGGGGAGATACCCCCCTACACGGGGTTTCAGGGGTAGTGCCCCCAAATTCTTTTTTTCCTCAAGAAATGTGTCACATTTTTTCCTCATTTTTTGTGTTGCCTCGATTTGCATGCCCATTGTTGGGAGGTATTTCGGCACATGGTTTTTGCCAATGGTTTTCTATTTCCAGTTAAGGAATTAGGGTTTTGAATAATCCAGTTCATTGGGTTAGGATTTTGGATGCCGTTGGCTCCTATATGTATATTATATTGTAAACAATGTATCATTATGAATGAATATAGAATATGTTGGTTTTCCTGGTTTGGGTTTCCAGGGGAAAAATCTTTGTGTAATGTGTGTATTTTCCATTGTATCTTTTATGTTATTTTATTGAAAATATGTTTGCAGTAAAATATTGTACAAGGTTAAAATCTACATTTTGTATCATAGCTTTGTTGGCCTCAGGGGGATGCCTTTGTGGTCAAGGGTTTGGCTCGAGACTGTGATAAGCCTTGTAACAATGGGAGATATGTGGTATTGATTTTTCAGGTGAAAAGAAATGTCGGGAAGTTCAAAAATGGAGCTCAATAAGTTTAATGGGAAAATTTTTGAGTTGTGAAAGCTCAATATGGGAGATCTATTAGTGGATAGATATCAGTGGATCAAGGTGGATCCATGTACTGCACGTACAAAAAATTCAGTAGATGATTGGAAAAATTTGGATCAGAAGGCGAAGAGCACAATCTGACTATGTCTCTCGGATTTAGTATTATTGAATGTGTTAGAGGAAGATACAACCAAGGTTTTATGGGATAAGTTGGGGAAGTTGTATGAGTCTAAGTCCGTAGTAAACAAACTATTCTTGAGAAAGAAGTTGTATAACCTAAGGATGAGAGATGGAGACTCAGTGGAAAATAGTTTGAACACCTTCAATATTGTGTTAAGTCAGTTAGTATCTGTTGAGATTAAAATTTCATATGAATATAAGTGTATAATTTTACTATTCTTTTTACTAGACTCGTGGGATATTTTGGTTGTGGCCATAGGTAGTAATACAACTTCCTTGAAGTTTTATGAAGTGGTCTCATCCTTGTTGTCAGAGGAGATGAGACAGAAGAAAATGGAAGGACATAACAAAGATGCATTATTTGCAAGAGGAGACTCCCAAGAAAGAAATAGATCTAAGTCCTCAAGTGGGGTCTAAGTCTAAGGGTAGATCTAAATATCCCATAAATTTTGTAAAGGTATGTTGGAGATGTGGATCCAAAGTTGAGAAAAAGAAGGGATCTGAGGAAGCTCCTTCTACAGAAGAAAAAACCTCCAAGGAAGAAGGAGGTGATGTGTACTTGGATTCTTCAAGAACACATGCAGATCATGAGGCCTAGTTTGTTGAATCAGGTGCATCCTTTCATATGACACCCCGCAGGGAGTGGTTCTGTGAATATGAAAGGTATGGTGGAGGTAATGTTTTCCTAGGTGATGACTCGACAACCAAAATCATAGGATGAGTAAAATTCAAGTTGAGGATCATAGATGGAAGGATTATAACACTACCTAGTGTTTTTCACATCCCAAGATTGGCCAAAATTTTAATTTATGTAAGCAAAATGGATGATGCAGGGGTAAAAAAAATAATTTCAAAAGGAAACCTGTAGGATGATTTGAGGAGAAATGATGTTGTTGAAGGGTGTTTGGTTTGGAACTTTGTATAAGATGAAATAAATCACTATTAGTGATGGGTGTAATAGTTCCATTGTTCATGATATTGGATTTGAAGAAAAAATAACTCTTGTAGTATTTGGAGAAAATTTTATGTTGTGGAATCAAAGACTGGGGCATATCAAAGAGAAAGGTCTTCAACTACTACACGATAAATGTATGGTTAAAGGTATGTCTAACTGCTCTTTGGATTTTGATTTTTGTGAACATTGTGTATATGGGAAGCAGAATCGAGTAAGATTCCCCTCTGGTGCAACAAGGGCAAAAGGAATTTTACAGTGATGTGTTTGGACTTGTGTCGGTTCCATCATTGGGAAAATTTGTGTACTATGTTTCATTTATAGATGACTTCTTGAGGAATACTTGGATATGTTTCCTTAGGAATAAATCTGAAGTCTTTGATAGGTTTAAAGAGCTTAAGGCTCTTGTTGAGAATCAAACATAGAAAATAATTAAGGTGTTGAGGACAGATAATGGGGGAGATTTTTGTGGGAATGAATTTGAAGAATTATGTAAGAAGTGTGGTATAGCAAGGAAAAATAATAATCCATATACACCTCAACATAATGGAGTTGCAGAAAGGATGAACATGATGCTGATGGAAAAAGCAAGGTGCATGCTCAGTGGTTCCAGGTTAGGGAAAGAATTATAGGCACAGGAAGTGGGTATTGCATTTACTTGGTCAAAAGATCACCCTCATCAATTTTGGATGGAAAGACTCCACAATAGGTATGGACTGGTAAGAAACCTTCTCTCACACATCTCAAGGAATTTGGCTGCGAGGCCTATGTTCATGTTCCAAAAGAAAACATGAGTAAGATAGATAAGAAGGATGACAAGTGTATCTTTATTGGGTATAAATATGGTCTCAAAGGTTATAATATTTGGAAACTAGAAACTAAAAAGGTATTGTATATCCGAGATGTGGTATTTAGAGAAATTAAGGATGTTGTTAAAGAAGAAGTTCTACCAAGGAAGAACCAGAGAAAATAGAGTTTTATTTAAAGGATGATGAATCAGACTGTACAGAAGAACAAGATTCAAAAGAAGAAGATCCCCACAATCCATTATTGAGGAGATCAGTTTGAGAAATAAGGCTACCAGAAAGGTATACTCCATATGATTTCCATTCAATTTTTTCTTTTTATATTACTGATGAAGATCCTAGAACTGTCAGGGAGGCAGTAGATTCAGAGGATGGAAAGCTCTGGAAAAAGACCATGGATGAAGAAATGGAAGCCTTGGATACGAATGAGCCTTGGGATCTAGTGGAGTTGTCAACTAGAATAAATCCCATTGACAACAAATGGGTATTTAAAAATAAGTTGAATGAAGAAGGCAAAGTGGAGAAATACAAAGCCCGGTTAGTAGCAAAGGGTTATTCCCAAGTTGAGAGAATTGTTTTTGGTGAGATTTTTTCTCCTGTTGACAAGTTAACTTCTATAATATTTCTATTATCTGTTGTTGTTTCATTTGATTTTGAAGTAGAACATCTGGATCTGAAGACAACATTCCTACATGGGAATCTGGAAGAAGAAATATATATGAAGCATCCATAAGGCTTTGTTGTGAAGGGAAAGAAGGAGCTAGTATGGAAGATGAAAAAGTCCCTATATGGTTTAAAACAATCACCAAGGATGTGGTATAAAAAATTTGATAATTATTTGATGGGACTTGGCTTCACAAGAAGCAAAGTGAATCACTGTGTGTATTTTAAATTAATTGGTGATCATTTGATATATTAGGTCTTGTATGTGGATGACATCTTGTTGATAGGAAAAAACAAGGGGATTATCCAGGATGTGAAAACCTAGTTGTCCTCTAAATTTGACATGAAGGATCTCGATGCTTCAAATTTCATTTTGGGCATGGAAATGAAAAGAGATTGGAAAAAGGGGAAAATTCAGTTAAATTAAAGAAAATGTGTCGAGAAAATATTGCAGAGGTTTAATATGCATGAATGTAAACCAATAAAGGACCCTATTCCTGTTGGCTTAAAGTTATTTGTGGATCAATGTCCCAAGACACAGGAAGAGGAGGAGGACATGTCTCATGTTCCATATGTGAGTGCAGTTGAAAGATTGATATATGCAATGGTATGTACTAGACCGGTCAATGCACATACAATGGGAGTTTTGAGAAGGTATATGTCAAAACCAGGGAAGGAGAATTGGACAATAGTAAAAAGGGTTTTTAGGTATTTGCATGGAACTACTAGCTATGGATTTTTCTACCAAGGAAGACCATGATTGGAAAGAGTGTTGGACATACATGGATTTGTGGATGGAGACTGGGTTGGAGATATGGATCGATCCCACTCCTCCATTGAGGAGTGCCAAAGTAGTTGATCTAGTTTCATCATCGATCAACCCCACTCTTCATCTGAATATTGAAAATCAAGTGACTGATCTAGTTCCATCATCTATCATCCTTATTCACCCCTTAAAGAGTGCTAAAGTGGTCGATCTGGTTCCACCGTCAGTCGATCTAACTCCTCCCTTGAAGAATGTAACCAAGGTGGTCAAACTGGTTCCATCATCGGTCAATCCCACTCCTCATTCAAAGAGTGAGTGTGTCATTTAGGTCTACCTCGCTAATACTTATTCACCCAGAGAAGGGGGCACTCCGCCCGTCCCGATGGAACCTCCTTCAATCAATAAAATGATTTCTATTAATTGGAATCATCTGACAGAACCTCGTCTTCCTTATTACACACCTTTCTAAATTATCGTGCAGGTTTGTGATAGGATTATTCCTAACATTGTAATAGACGAAGGTGCTTCTGTTACAATCTTATCTGTGAATGCTTGGAAATATTTTGTTTCACCACACCTTGCGCCTGTGACTCAAAATATATTGACCTTTGACAGAAGAGTTAGTCAACCTTTTGGGATCCTTCCTCAACTTCCAGTTACTTTAGGAGGAAAAATGGTCTATGTCGATGTGATGGTAGTTCATGACCCCTAGGACTTTAACCTGCTCCTTGGGATATATTATGTCTACGTTATGAGAGATTTTGTGTCCATGCTCTTTTGAGTGATGTGTTTACCTCACAACATAAACATAGTAATAATCGACCAGATTTCATTCATTGACCGTCATATGATGGTCAACCATCCACCTTCCCTGAACGGTCTGTACATGCCAACGATGTCCACCCCACCGTAAATCAATTAAGTAATGACCTACCCCATGCATTCAACCCCACATGAGACGGAATATATCCCTTCTCCTGACTTAGATCCAATAGTTGACATGGACATATCTTTGATAGGGATATTAGAGCCAGATCTCCCTACCCTTATCGAGGCCTTCGATATGTTTTCCTTCCAGAGTGTTTTTCTTCCATCTAGCGAAGAACTCCTGAAATCCATGGATAATGTTTGTCCCTTGACATGTATTCCTTGTAGAGTATTGTCATCTTGGAAGCCTTGATTAAGGAGAGGATATGAGAATAGTTTTGATTCTCTGTGGAAATCTCATTAGAAAATGAAATAGAATCTACGAGCATAGTTTTCCTCTCTATACCAAGCTCATTAAAAAATGAAACAAAAATCTGGGGATTGAACCCAAAGCCTTGAGCATAGTTTTTCTTCTCTGTGGAAAGCTCGTTAAAAAATGAAATAGAAGATATGAGCATAGTTTTTATTCTATGTGGAAATATCATTAGAAAATGAAAGAAAGGTCATTAACATAGTTCTTTTCCTGTGTCAAGCTCGCTAAAAAATGAAACAATCACCTCTCATAACAAGTCGAGTCTTTCGCTATGTTATCACCATAACAATTATGTTTGAAATCCAAGTTTTAAATTTAGCATAGGACTAAAGAAATGCAGATACATGGAGCAAGACATATATGGCGACATGTGGACATATGTAGTGGGAGTGCGCAAGGAAAATATTCAATGGACCGTAGATTTCGAGGCGGCCCAAATCAGCGGTCATGACCCATATCGGGTGGCTAAACTACACAAAATTATATTATGTAAAGACAGGTCGGGGAAAAATACTGTGGTTTTATTCATGGACACATGGCACCCTTATAAGTACATCAAGGCAAAAAGCAATCTGCCTGAAACCATTTTCCTAAAATCCCCAATGTCACATGGTTTAATAAGTCAAATCAGCAATTCGTGTGGGGGATGGAAACGGTCAGTCAAATCACCTCACTTCATTCTTTCTAGTACTTTATGTCTATGCAATGCTAGGTGAATGTCGTCGGATAACTAACTCAATCACTCATCATTCAAAATAGATTGGTAAAGTGTGACAAACCAACATACTTGCAAGTAATCCTGTCAATAATTCATGATTATAACTCGATGACTATCGATCTTCAAAATATGGGTGGCGTTATTCTTCTCTGGGAAATCATCATCTCATTCATAAGTAGAGTAATCCCAAGCTGGACCAGCCTCTGGATTTTTGTAGAGTGAAGGAAAATAAAAAAATTGTGTTCTCTATAAAATTGGAAGACATGGACGAGGCCAATCAAGCGATATCCAGTGAAACAAGGTTTTCAAATAACATGGCAAGTTTATCAATGAGTAAGGAAGAAAGGTTCATTGCACAGATTTTAGTAACCAAATTCCATATTGACCCTGCGACATTACCAAAATCATAGGTTATACTGAACCCTGTCATGAGGGATCTAATCATCAACAGACACGTAGATGCACTCTACAAGTGAGCAGTGAAGAAAAAGTGGAGCAAACGATAGAAGACAGAAATCAGAGTTGAGGTGGTCAAGAGCATTGGGGAAAATAAACTAGCCTGGTTGAGCACTCTAAAGGAGGAAATCACCAAGCTGGAATGAATTCTCAAGTAAAATTGAGTATGTTCCATAAAATTTTGGACATATGGTGTTCGAAGGAAAAATCCCCAAATATGTCAAACCTGTTTGTAATGATCCCTATAATATAGGAAAATTGTCGTTATATTTTACCTTTTTGCAACTAACCTCTATCTTTAGAACTATGGGGAACTTTAATCATTTTGAATCCCACAATAAATCCTCTATATATACCATCCTAAGGATATAGAAAGCATAGAGAAAAGAGGATCCTGCCCTCCGAGAAGGAAGACTTTGCAAAAACTCTGGAGCTAAACTGAATATACAAATGCAGAAGAAGATTTTTGAACTGTTTATGAAAAGATTCTAATTGGTTGTGATATGAGTTCTGTCTTATTTCATAGTATGTAATTCCTATGATATTTTATTTCATTTACACTTTCATCTGTCTAAATTGGAGAATCAAAATCCCAGAATTCATCGCACGATGCTCTTGGCTTAGCAATTTAGGTTATGTGTATTTCCTCTTAACCAATTCATAATTCATTTTGATATGATTTGATGCGGTTATATGTTTATTTTTCCTCTGATGCCATGCAAACCTCAAATATAAAATCAGAATCATCTCCTCATTTATCCTTTTCCTCTTAATATGTTTCATGATTTGTCGATGCATTTTTCATTCTTGACTCCATAGCCCAAATGTTATCTTCATTTCTTCAACAATTTTATCAAAACCCCCCCAAAAAAACCAAATCTAGCCATGTTCCATCAAAGGAATACCCAATGACATGAGAGATCCCTCTTTGAGTTAAGAAGGCTAGTGCCTCAACTCTAAAGTTGGTTGAAACAATTACCTCTGTCGTTTGTCTATTCAGCCGAACAAAATTTACAGAGTGCTAACATTCTGGTGTCATTATCGGGGATGAAATTGAAAAATTTTCCCTAGGAAAGAACGACATGGTTGAGTTCTAAGGTATGAGAGCAGTAGAAACTTAGACACATATTGGTTGTATCCCTTCTCTGGCGATTCCACATGACATCAAAAAAAAAGTTTGAAGGTGATTCCACTGCTAGAAGAATCCATAAATTTTAAATTTTCAATGGCAACTCCACTCTCAATGCAGAATCCAGTTTCCAAAACATCATTGGTGACTCCACTAGAATATGAGATCCCTTGACATAGATATGAAAATGCATTATGGAAGAAAACATGTACTTAAAATGGGACTCTTTCCAAGGCATTTTACTATTTGTTATAAATTTCTTTTGGTCCTTTCATGAAAATACTAGACGAGTTTTTCTTTACCTATTGCATTATAATGATGATCTTGAGAATCTTGAAATTGTATGTCCTCCTCTTAAATTTGTGCATGCATATCCTCACTGTATCACTAATTTCGATAAAAAAAATTCCTTATGGGTTATGTGATGATCATGACCAAGTTGATGAGCCCCATGAAGCCAAGGATGATATTTCCCCTCCTGTACTTGCTCTAATGTCCTCCAAGACCCGACACAGATACACACCCTTGAAGTTACCCCAAGTTCTCCACAATTTCCCTCCAAAATACTATGAGTATCTACCTGTGTTCTATGGGGAACTTGATGGCATCTCAGCTGAAAAGCACATCCAAGGGTTTGAACATTTTGTAGATTTGTTTGAGATTGACCATGATGAAGTATGTATGAGGGCCTTATCTCAATCCTTGAAAGGGGACACCAAAGATTGGTTCAAACATTTGTATCTAGAGACAATTAGCTCGTGGCAGGAGTTGAAGAGTGTTTTCTTAAAGTTTTGGGGCAAGAAAAAATATGTAGATATACAACTTACAGAGTTCTATGGCTTAAAAAGATAGACCAATGAAACTATTTCTATATTCAGTAGAATATTTTCCATTATTTATTACAATCTGCCCAAATAAATTCAACCCACTGAAGTTGTTGCCATGCTCCATTATACAACAACTCTTCATCCAAATTTGTCTTTTCTTCTGATGGAAAGGAGATCTGAGTCCTTACAAAAAATGTTTAATGATGCTCAGGAGATTCAACACACTATTCAATCATGTAAACAGGTTCAGGATGAGAAGTTAGATGCTAAAGAAAGAGACAATGAATATGAACATAAAACAGTTGATTTAAATCTTGAGCAGAAATTTGATAAAATCACATGCCTTCTCGAAATTTTTAATGCAAATGATTCTATGAAAAACTATTTCCCACTTGTTGAAAGAGGAGGTGCTGATTTAGCTATTTCTCTATCCCATGATAAGCAGGGGGCTGATTATTTTATGTATTGTTTCATAAACATTCAAGAGGGTGAGTTTACAAATCAGTTTGTTGAAGAATAGATCGATGTTCCAAGTTTGTTCTTGTTAGACGACGTTGCATATGTTGTTGATTTGCCTGTATATGAAAAATATGAGGACGATTGTAATGTTGGAGACATCTATTTTCAGTAGTACAGTGAGATAAATCAACCTATGTATCATAGTTACAAGGAGCAAAGTATTGGATCAGCTAAAGAAAATTCTCTACCCCTGTGCTTTGCTACATTTAAATTATTGAAAGAAAATTTTGAGATCATTATTGAGGCAAACGAATTTGTGCTAATGAAAAATCACACTAAATAAACTAAAAAAATTGACGAGATATTGAAACACTCTTCTCATGTGCTTGATGGCCCTATTACTTGTTTTGTAGAAGATATTTTCAATTCAAAAGTGATGTCATTGGTCGAAGATAAAGCTGAAAATGAGCATGTCCAACAATCCAAAGAAATTGAAAAAGATACCTATGACTACAGTGGAGAAAATAAAGAAGGTTTTGAGTCAGGTAACAGAACTTGGCCATTATGTTTTTCCTCATTCAAACCATTGAAACAACATGTCTATAATGTTTCAAATCAGAAAGAATCTGAGCACGATGTTGAAAGTGAAGAAAGCAATGGAATTACCAATAAAATCCCTCTTCCATTATGTTTTTCTTCATTTGAATGGTTAAAAGAAAATCATGAGATTCTAGAGGAAATAGGGAGTTCTGACTGCATTCACAATAGTATTGTTTTACATGAAAATATTGTTATCATTGAAGAACACCAGCTACACTCACATGCATTAAATGATCATTACTTGGAAAGGTATTTCAATTTGAAGTTGCAACCTGTGCTTGACCATCAGATTAAAGAATAAGGTGACCAAGGAATTGTTATTAAATATCATTTTCCTTCTCCTGAAGCTAATGTAGATGTTCAACAATATTCCCAGCAAGACAAAGTATTTCAATGTTTCCTTTCTTCCCTTGAAAATGACGTAGTGATTATATTTCTAAGTGGCCTAGACATGGATGAAGATTTTGAAACTTCATATATGGAGACTCCAAGCAACGAAAAAACACTTGCGGAGGAAGCTTTATTTTTTGTCTTGACTCCAGAAAAGGAAACATTCTTTCATATGATTCATGATCCCAAATCACATTATATGGAAAGGGTTTACAATCATAATCTACCAATAATAGTGGATTGCAACAAATCAATGTCTGTATCAAATATGATTTTTTTTACACCAGATGATGTTCTCCAGCCATGGTTTCCTTATGACTCAAGAAATTCTTACTACCAAACTTCTCAACAAATCTGTCAGTTTTCCAATAGAATTCAACAAGTTGAATCACCTGAAAACAAAAATGTAGTGGAAGGAGTGAAACATGATGATTGTTTTGTGAATATTTTAGAAGATCCATTTGCGATCCTGTTGGAGGAAGTAAATAGTCAAGGCTCCTTAAAATTTTTAAGGATTGGACTTATGGACGAAATTTTGAATGAATTGTCAGCAAAAGGGATTTGGAACTAGCAAGTACAAGGAAAATGAACGGTGGATAGAATGTTATCAATACTACATTGGGATTATGATTTCACTTGATTAACAATCCTTTTCAAGAAGTTTGGGTAGGGAGGAGTGTGTGAATAAGCTTGTTGTTCAAGCATTGTTTTAAATTTTCAGTAGTATGTACAGTTAGATCCTAGCAGTATTTTTCAGCATCCAGTTGAGAGCAGTTTGCGAAATCTAGTTTTATGATTTGACGTTTAGTATATAAGACATAACATGATACAAAAACATGTTTTGAAAGTGACCCAATGAAGAAGGCAATGGGTCTACAGTTCTTTTATACCTCACAGGGAGGATAGCATCCCTAGTTGGAGCCTATGTTATCACCATAACAATTATGTTTGAAATCTGAGTTTTAAATTTAGCAGAGGACTAAAGTGATGTGGAGACATGGCGCAAGACATATATGGTGGCATGTGGACATATGTAGCGGGAGCGCGCAAGGAAAATATTCAGCAGACCATAGATTTCGAGGCGGCCCAAATCAACGGTTGTGAACCATATCGGGTGGTGAAACTAGATAGAATTTAATTATGCAAAGGCATGCTAGGGAAAACTACTATGGTTTTATTCATGGACATGTGGCACCCTCAGAAGTACATCGGGGGTGAAAAGTGGTCTACCTGAAACCATTTTCCCAAAATCCCCGATGTCACGTGGTCTAATATGTCGAATCAACAATTCGTGTGGGGGATGGCGATGGTCAGCCAAATCGCCTCACGTCATTCGTTCCAGTACATCATGTTCATGCAATGCCAGGTGAACACTGCCGGATAAGTAACTCAATGGCTCATCATTCGAAATATATTGGTAAAGTGTGACAAACCAATGTTCCTACAAGTAATCCTCTCAATAATTCATGATTAGAACTTGATGACTACCGATATTCAAAATATGGGTGGCATTATTCTTCTCCAGGAAATCATCGTCTCATTCATAAGTAGAGTAATCCCAAGCTAGACCAACCTCCGGATTTTTATAGAGTGAAATAAAACAAAAAAATCGTGTTCTCTGTAAAATTGGAATACATGGACGAGGCCAATCAAATGATATCCACTGAAACAAGGTTTTCAAATTGTTGGCATCATAAGTCACTCCTAGATTGCAGTAGGAGTAAGCTTGAATCCCATGATTTTATGTCACTATTTGTTGATAGAGGGTGATGAATGGAAGTAAACTTGGAACAATATTGTTCTAACTCATAAACTAGGCCAGGCATGCACAAGCAGATGAGGTTCTGGTTCAACCTCAGATAATAAGTTGTAATAAGGGTGAGTAGGAGGAAGACTTCTATGAGGAAATGCGAAGGGTTGTTGTAGGTATCGAGCTTCCAATAGCCTATAGAAGAAAACTTTGAACACAATAACTTCTTATATTCAAAAGAAGAAACACTAAAAGAACATAACAATGTTATAATAAATCCTTTATCATAACACAGTCACGATGATTCATGTGAATCAATAAATCATGAACCCTTTTAGTATGAGATCAAAACAAGATGAAAAAGAGAGTTTCCTTACATTAAACAAGGAAATTTCATATACAGATACATAGCCAGGAAAACCAGTGCTTCATTAAAACATTATAGTTGATATCTCTGCTCTACCACCCATGCTTTACAAAAATACAAAACTGAGTATATATACTCAGAGCAATTCACCTCCTTGGCCCCAGAAGGGTATCTGAGCTACCTCATTTAAGGCTTTGTGTGCACATGATCTTCCTTTAGACTGTACAAACAGCTTCTTATCTGAAATTGCTTTAGATAACATGGCTTCTGCAAGAAAACTATCCATCGAAGTACCACGAACTGACTACTTCTCACCCTTCCCATGCCTTCCATTTATGGATTGAGCTGAGGTCTCAACCACCTGCTCAATATTCATTAAATGCTTCTTCCATGAAGGGTGGCCGAGACTAAATACATAGAGAGTGACCATGTGTCAGTTTTCCAAAGCTTGGAGGCCAGCCTTCATTTCTTTAGGTTTCACTCTCAATGTAACCACAGGGCCATGCAACTATCTTCAAAGTCTCGGTAGCCAAAATGTCGAAATGACTCCTGGGGGGGTTTTACATTTCGTATTTTGGGTTTTGGCAATTCCTGATGCAGTGGAGGGGAGACCCCCTGTCTTTTGAAGTCCCGGTAGCCGAAATGTCAAAACGACTCTTGGGGGGATTTTTCATTTTGCATTTTGGGTTTCATCAATTCCCGATGCAGTGGAGGAGAGACCCCCTGTCTTTTGAAGTCCCAATAGCCGAAATTCCAAAACGACTCCTGGGGGGCTTTTACATTTCACGCTTCAGGTTTCGGAGATTCCCTATGCAGTGGAGGATCGACCCCTTGTCTTTCAAAGTCTCAGTATCCGGAATGTCGAAACGACTCCTCGGGGGCTTTTACATTTCACGTTTCAGGTTTTGGAGATTCCCAATGTAGTGGAGGAGAGACCCCCTGTCTTTTGAAGTCTTGGTAGCGGAAATGACGACTAAGCCTAATCAGGCGCCATGTAGCCGAAATCGCAAATGATTATTTCATGGATTTGGCCACAAGATATGAGCCCTTGTGCTAAACCTCATGCAAATCCATGACTCAATCTTACCCGATGACCAACGATCTGTTCTATCCATGGATCTTCGCCATTGAAAACAAAATGCCTGCTCCCTTGATTTTAAGCTTGAAATGGACTCCTTCTATGTGTTTCATTTGGCGCTCATGACTGTGGCCTTTGAATAAAATGCATTTGATGGGTTTTAAACCCCATTTCTACGTGTTTAGACCAAGGGCCCGAAATCAGAGAGAAACCCACCCTTGAAAGAATTGGTGATAACATTAGGCTCCATGGGAGATAGAGTCATCCCTGTGATATTCTAAGAACTCCTTCTGCAGTTCCAGTTGCCTTCTGTTGGGATATGGAGTCATTTATTAAGCCTAAAATAAACAGAAAAACAATATTTACAAAAACAGAGGAGACATCTAAGGCTCAAAAAAACATTTATTTATGAAATGCCCATTTACTAGGCCATCAAAAACTTCTTCAACCTCCAAATCTTGCAACCTGTATGTGTTATTTAAGAACACTTCAGATATTTTGAAGGGCCCAATCCAAAGGGCATCAAACTTGTTGTGTTTGCCCCTATCCTTCCTGGGTGCATCCCACTTAAGAACCAAATCTCCCATCTTGAATTCCTCCTTCCTGACCTTCCTTTCAAAGGCCTGCTTGATCTTCTGTTGATGACTATGAGCTATGTCCATTACCTACTCTCTGACCTATTGCACTTCCACCAACTGAAGAATTCTTTTGACCATATGGTCTGGTTCTCCTTCATGATCTTGAAAGAATTTCGCTATAGGTAAAGTGAGCTGAGTGGGAAACACAACCTTCGTTCCATACACAAGTTGAAAAGGTGAGGTGCCCAGGGACTTCTTTGTTGTCACTTGATCGACCCATAGAGAGAATTTGAGCTTTGAATCCTAGGCCCTCTTATTGTCTTCCAACAATATTTTAATGAGTTTGATTAGAATTTTATTGGAAGATTCTGCCAGTCCATTTCCTTGAGGATAATAGGGAGTGGAGTGAATTAGTGAAATCTCGAACTACTCACAAAACTTAACCAGAGGCTCAGACTTGAAAGAAGCAGCATTATCAGTGACAATTCTGCTAGGACAACAAAATCTGGCTATGATATCCTCCAGGAAGCTGATAATTACCTTGTGTGAAGCACTCCTGGTGGGGGTAGCTTCTATCCACTTGGTGAAATAGTCTGTTGCAGTTAGGATCCACTTGTGTTGTCCACTTGAAGGAGGATGAATTTCTCCAATGAAGTCCAACCCCCACTATTGAAAGGGTATTGAAGCTACTACAAGCTTTAGTGGTAGAGATTTGAGTTGCTGCTTTCCTGAGAACCTTTGGAATTTGATGCAAGCTCTGAATTCTCTGTAGACATCAGTGAATAAGGTGGGCTAGTAGCACCCATCCCTGATAATTTTATGGGTTGTGGTCTTCTAGAAATGATTCCCTCCACAAAGGCCACTATGGAAATCAAACATAACTTTTTGGGCTTCATGTGGGTTCATACACCTCAGAAACACCCCTAGAGGGTCTCTTCAGTACAAGAATTGGTCAATAAGGCAATATATGACCACCTTGAGCTTTAAGGCTCTTGCCTTACTTTTTCACATTCCATAAGGAGGCTTCAACTCTTGCAGGAAGTACAAAATGTCTCTGTACCAGGTGCATTCTACTAGTTATAAGCCACCCTGAGAGCTTTTGTTGGACGACTCAGCTTGATGATTTCCTGAGAAAGCGTTGATGAAGCTAACCCCCAAGGTCTTGCAATTAGATTCATCCAATAGCTTGGCTAAACCCTACCCTTTAACTAACTTGGTGGGCTTTATCTCCAGGTCAAAATCAAGGATCTTGGCAATCCATTTACCTCTTCTCCCATCTATGCCAGGCTATATAAGGATGTCCTTCACAGAGGCTGAAGGAACGTATGCAGACACTCTTGAGTGCAAGACATAGACTCTAAAATCTTTGAGAGCTTTCACCAAGGCATAGGCCTACTTCTCCATGATCTCATACCTGATTTCTGCATCTCTTAATGCCTTACTGAAGAAGGAAATGGATTTCTCTCACCCTTCCTCATTTTTTTGCAATAAGACCGTTGCTACTGTATCAAAAGAAGCAAAAGAAAAAATTAGGAAATCCTTGGAATAATCAGGACTGATCAGCATAGGTGCCTCAGTCAATGCCCTTTTTATTTTCACAAAAGATTCCCTGGGTTCAGCAGTCCATTTTACTTATTTTCCCTTTCTGAGCATGGATATGATGTGTTTCACCAACTCAACAAAATTTGAGATGAACCTCCTCAGAAAGTTAATCTTCCCTAAAAAATCCTGAACTTCTTTTCTAGACCTAGGAAGTGATAGGGTTTGAATTGCCTCTACCATGCTGGGATCAATTCTCACTCCCTCTGCTGATACTATATGGCCTAACAACTTCCCCTCCTTCATAGCAAACAAATATTTCTTGGGATTTAAGGAAAGTCCAAACCTTCGACATTTCAAGAAAACTTTCCTCAAGTGACAGTGATGCACCTTATCAGACTTGGAGAAGACTGTGATGTCATCCAGATAGATCACCACAAACTAATCTTTCTCCCCGATGAAGGCTATGTCCATGGCTCGCTGAAGTGTTTCTCCTGCATTCATTAATCCAAAAGGCATTTTGGCATACATGAATGTGCCCCAAAGAGTGGTGAAGGCTATTTTTTCTCTATCCTCAGGCATGACTGATATATGATTATAGCCAAAAAAACCATCAATCATGGATATTCTAGATGCACCAGTTACCCTTTGCAATATGTGTTCCAATGTGGGCAAGGGATAGTTGTCTTTATTTGAGCTCCTGTTCAGGTTCCTAAAATCAACACAGAGCTTGATTTCTCCACTTTTCTTCCTCACCAAGACCAAATTGGCCACCCACTCTGAATATCTCAAGGGGAAAATGATTTGGGCATCTAACAAATTCTTCACTTCTCTCTCCATGACATGCAATAACATGGGAGTTATTTGTCTTAGCTTCTGCCTAAATGGCTTAGCCTCTCCCTTCAGTGGGATCTTGTGTTCAATGATAGCTGTGTCATATGTCTTGAGGTCTTCATAGGTCCATGCAAAAACATCAACAAATTCTCTTAACAACTCAGTATATTTGTTCCTCTTCTCTTTGGTCAAACTGCTTGACAACTTGACAAACCTAGGCTCCTCCTGTGTGTCGATGTTGCACTCCGCTGTATCAACATCTCCATTTAAAAACCTACCCTTTGCTGCCACATCATTTCCATCAAATAGTCTTAAAGGGACTAGTCCCTTGGGAATGTGATTGCTAGGCAAATGAATAATATGGTGATTAACAATTTTATTTTAAAATATCTCAGGGTGAGGGTGACTTTCAAGATCAGGATCCTGATCAATGTGCAGTGCAGAAAATTCATTGACAGATTGAAGAATTTTTTTGATTTCAAGATCGTCTTCGAATACCTTCCAATGCTTGATATTGTTTGGGACAGATGGCCTATATCTTATCTCAACATCATATTTGATCTTAGGCGACAGAGGGATCCTAAACAAACTAGATGAGACAACTAAGGAATCAGCCAAAGTATTTTCCTCTCTTGGAATAAAACAAATGTTGAATGTTGAGAAGGAATTATCAATTAGGTCCCACACCTCATTTTTTTAACTCTTGAGATGAGGATGATTAGCCCAATAAGCATTTTTGACTTGTTGGATTATCAACTCAGCAACTCCAAACACTGCTACCTCCTCAATTCCCATTTCTTTTGCAACCCTTAAACCCAGAAAAAGAGCTTCATATTCTACCACATTATTGGTAGCTTCAAATTCTAGCTTGTATGATAGGGATATGGTTTCCTGACAAGGTGACACAAAAACCACTCCAGCGCCAGTGCCTTCACTAGAGGAATCTCTGTCAAAGAACATATTCCAAGCAAAGGTGGTTGGAGGATGTATCTCATGATTAAATATGGGTTGCTTTCTGATTTGAAAAGGGGCTTCAGGAGTATCAGTGAGCTGCAATAAACTAGACCCCAAATCAGTGTCAAGCACAAAGATAGGATGATTGGTGGGGTCTGCTTCATCACTAACAATGTAGGCCAGCTGAGCTTCTCTGTACAACCTCTGGTGTTCCCCTCCAAAGACTTGAATGGTGGCATATGTGAGATCCATCTGTAATGTCCCTCCAAGTTTTTTAATCCAATATCTTGATAACAACATGTCGAACTTGGGGGGAACATCAACTACTATAATGTCCATGACCACACCACCAAGTCTTTGATGAATCCAAGGCATTGCACCATCCTTGAATCAAAAGATTATAAATCATGATAAGCCTTTGTCACTTCCAGTCCCAATTCTTCCATGATTATTTTGGGCATAAGGTTGTGGGAAGCTCTTGAATCCATGAGGCAATTATGCAGCACCTTATCATGTATGTTCAGGGATGTGTATAAGGGAGGGGACAAATCACCTCTATCTTCTACCATGGGACCTAGGACGATTGATGGATTTTCATCTTGAAGATTTACTGAGTCTGTGGAGGGATGGGGGGACTCAGATTGTAGTAGTTTGGAGAGGGACCTTTTGAAATCTTCATTTTTAACTAGTTCTGAGATGGGTATGGGAATTCTAATATTTTGAATTTCATGCTCAAAACTAAAGGAGGAAAGAGGCTTAGGAGCTTCCCTTACCTCAGAGATAGGTTCTTTGGCTATTGGAAAAGTATTCTGAGTTTTCTTTTCTTTAGTAGTGATTGTTGCAGGTTTTGCAGGTTTTTCCGCTCTGAGGGGCTGATCATGGCTATCAAAATTCCCTTCTTTCTTATTTGACCTGAGATTATATCTGTTAGGAGTGTTTTCAGCCTTTTCCCCTTTACTCCACTCATTGATTTGAATGTTCATAAGGGATCCTTCATATGCAGATTGAGTCAAATGGGGAAAAGGGGAAGTGTCTTCAATACAGTGAATTTCGGGGTCGAGCTCATCTATCTCTTCTCCTTCCTCATGAGAAACTAGCCTATTTTGGAGAGGGGTTTGAATCCTCTGATCATATATATCTTTTCTCCTTTGTTCCCTTGGCAAATCCTGTGGCATATTGTTGCTAGGCCTCCTGAAGCCTCTGTTATCAGTATTTTGGGGATTTATGTACATGGGCTTCCCTTCTAACTCCCACCTTTCTATTCTAGCCGAAAGTGATTTTAGCATTTTGGTTACCTCATCCGTCTGAAGGGGAAGGGGGGAGGAATTGGATGGGGAGGCTTCAGGTCTCTTCCTAGATATGTCTCTATCATCCTTATTCTTGAGTCGGGCAACAACCAATATGTTAGATTCTACTTCCACGGTTGCATTCTGCATGTGAGCTAGAGTAGTGGCTCTCCTTTCCCTCAATAGAAGGCAAAAATTAGGATCAAAAGCGCTAGCATAAGTGATCTTAGTAGAGGCTTCTGAGGGATTTATCTCAGTAGGGATCTTATTGTACATTTTATTGAATCTCTTGGAGAAATCAGAGACAAACTCTCCTTCCTTTCTCTTCAAAGACCCGAACTCTATCATGTAATACATGAAGTCTTTTTTGTCTCCCCACTGTCTCAAAAAGGCATTATCCAAAGCCTCAATCCCATCGATAGATCTAGGAGGCAGGGCCCTAAACCACTTTCTAGCCTCACCTTCAAGGCTATGGATGAAAATCCTCATCCATATGTCTCCATGCATGATAACATGATCATTTGTAAAACTGTAAAAGGATTCAAGGTGTTCTTCTACAGGTATGTCCCCTTCGCCTGTAAAATTGGGCAGCTGCTTAAGGTAGCCATCTACTGGAAGGGCGTTGAGAGGCCGAGGTAACAAAAGGGGAGCATACCTAGCAACTATTATAGCCTCCATTCTGGTCATGGGGGGATTTTCTCCTGCCATAGGAATATTAGGTGGAGGAGAACTCAGAGGAGAAGAAGCTCGAACAGGGGATACTGGAAATGAGCTTCTAGGTGGAAGGGCGAACAATGGGGGATTCAGAGAGAAGGCTAAGGGGCTTGAGTCAGCATATGCTTCTCTCTATGTAGTAGCAGCAACAATAATAAGAGGAGGAGTGGTAAATCTAGGGGTGGGGAAATATTCTTTGGTCTAGGGTCTACGCCAAGGTACAACTTTAGAGGAGATGGGAGTGACAAGGATTTCTCCCTCCAATCCCAGACCAGGAGGGGAAAACTCAGCAGGAACACTTCTAAAATTTAGGAAATGGGAAACTTGAGAAAAGTTCTACTAGGAAGCTGAGAAGAAGAAAATGGAATTTCTACAGAAGGAGATGGAAAATTAGCTAGTTCAGCGGTGGAAGTTTCTCCTTCAGAGGCATTTCCTTTTCTGATAATCACCTTTGGATCAGCTTCAGGTGTATCTAGAGGTAGTTGTGGATGGGACTGCATGTGTCTACCTCTGGAAGCCACAACTAAAACAGCAGGTTCGCCACAGTGGAGTCGTCACAATGGAGTCGCCAGGTGCATAGTAGCAATCTCGTAGGGCTCTGATGCGTGATGCACCTTCAGAATCAAAGGCTCGATGTCATTCGATCCCAGGGAAAATTTTCAACTTTGCCCCCAGCAATGGCGCCAGAAATGTTGGCGTCAGAAGTCACTCCTGGATTGCAGCAGGAGTAAGCCTGAAGCCCATCAGTTTATGTCACTATTTTTTGATAGAGGGTGATGAATGGAAGTAAACTCGGAACAATATCGTTCTAACTCATAAACTAGGCCAGGTATGCACAAGAAGATGAGATCTTGGTTCAACTTTATACAATAAGTTGTAATAAGGGTGAGTAGGAGAAAGACTTCTGTGAGGAAATGCGAAGGGATGTTGTAGGCATCAAGCTTCCAACAACCTGTAGAAGAAAATTTTGAACACAAGAACTTCTTATATTCAAAATCAAAAACACTAAAAGAACATAACAACATTATAATAAATCCTTTATAATAACACAGTCATGACGATTCATGTGAATCAATCAATCATGAACCCTTTCAGTATGAGATCAAAACAAGATGAAAAAGAGAGCTACCTTACATTAAATAAGGAAATTTCATATACAGATACATAGCCAAGAAAACCAGTGCTTCATTAAAACATTACAGACGCGAGCTCTGCTCTACCATCCATGCTTTACAAAAATACAAAACTGAGTATATATACTCAGAGAAATTCACCTCCTTGGCCCCAGAAGGGTAGCTGAGATACCTCATTTAATGCTTTATGTGCACATGATCTTCCTTCATACTGTACACACAGCTTCTTGTCTGACATTTCTTCAAATGACATGACTTCTACAGGAAAACTATCCATTGGATTACCACAAACTGACTTCTTCTAACCCTTCCCATGCCTTCCATTTATGGATTGAGATGAGGTCTCAACTACCTACTCAATATTCATTAACTACTTCTTCCATGGAGGGCGGTCGAGATTGAATACATAGAGAGTGACCATGTGTCGATTTTCCAAAGCTTGGATGCCAACCTTCATTTCTTAAAGTTTCACTCTCAATGTAACCACAGGGCCATGCAACTGTCTTCAAAGTCCGGGTAGCCGGAATGTCGAAACGTCTCTTGGGGGGATTTTACATTTCGTGTTTCAGGTTTCACCGATTCTCGATGTAGTGGAGGAGATACCCCCTGTCTTTTGAAGTCCCGGTAGCCGGAATGCTGAAACGGCTCCTGGGGGGATTTTACATTTCGTGTTTCAGGTTTCGGCGATTCCCAATGCAGTGGAGGAGAGACCCCCTATATTTTGAAGTCCCGATAGCTGGAATGACGAAACAGCTCCTGGGGGGCTTTTACATTTTGTGTTTCAAGTTTCGACAATTCCCGATGCAGTGGAGGATCAACCCCTTGTCTTTCAAATTCCTGGTAGCCGAAATTTCGAAACGGCTCCTGCGGGGCTTTTACATTTCACGCTTTGGGTTTCGACGATTCCCTATGTAGTGGAGGAGTGACCCCTTGTCTTTCAAAGTCTTGGTAGCCAAAATTTCGAAATGGATCCTAGGGGGATTTTACATTTCATATTTTGGGTTTCGGTGATTCTCGATGCAGTGGAGGAAAGACCCCCTGTCTTTTGAAGTCTCGGTAGCCAAAATGTCGACCGAGCCTGATCAGGCGCCATGTAGCCGAAATTGTGAACGATAATTTTGTGAATTTGGCCACAAGAGATGAGCCCATGCGCTAAACCTCATGCAACTCTGTGACTCAAGCTTACCCGATGACTGTCAATCTGTTCCATCCATGGATCCTTGCCATTGAAAAAAAAATGCCTGCTCGCTTGATTTTAAGCCCGAAATGGACTCCTTCTGTGTGTTGCGCTTGGCGCTCATGACTGTGGCCTTTGAATACAATGCATTTGATGGATTTTTAAACCCCATTTCTACACATTTACACCAAGGGCCCGAAATTGGAGAGAAACACCCCCTTGCAAGAATTGGTGCTAACACAAATAACATGGAAATTTTATCAGTGAGTAAGGAAGAAAGGTTGATAGCACAAATTTTAGCAACCAATTTCCATACTGACCCTGCGATAGAACCACAATCAGAGGTCAGACTGAACCCTTTCATGAGGGATCTAATCATCAACGGACATATGGATGGACTCTATAAGAAAGCGGTGAATAAAAAGCAGAGCAAACAACAGAAGACAAAAATCAGAGTTGAGGCGGTCGAGAGCATTGGGGAAAATCAACTAGCCTGATGTTATAACCCTAATTTGCACCAAACATGATTACCTGGCATCAAGCCATCTCAGATTCCTTCTTTTCCAAAACACTGTTGAACAACTCTTCTTAAAAACCACTTTTATAAAGGCCCACGTGCCCTGTTCCATTACTGCACGCGTGTACACGCTAGCTGACCCAATACAGCCTGCGCGTACGTACAAAAGCATGAAAAAAGGAAAGTTGATGATGGAACACACAAGTTTGGGTGATTTAATTAAACCTTTCATCCATGCATGGCCGAGGGGTCAACCAAACACCTAGCTTCTTTTAGCCTGTAAAAGAAGGGTTAGGGGTCCCATTTGGAAGAGGAGAATCATAGTAAAGAAACTATACCTGATTGCGCATTCCCTTTGTCCGAACCTTTAGCCATCCTTGTGCAAAGAAAAATATAGAGAAAAGAAGTTAGAGGACAATTGAAGAGGATCCCAGGACTAGGTTCATGGAGCAGTGGCCGACTTCATCATTCTAAGTTGATTTGTTGAAGTTAATAATAAAGAATTACTTTTCCCATCCCACCATATGAGGTTTTCATGGTTTATTGCATACATGTTGATTGAATCTCTAACCCATTAATATGTTGATCAAATGCATGTGGAGTTATTTGTTTGTCTTGTGTGAATGCAGGTCAGCCTTGGGAGGAGAGCTACAGTCAAAGAGCGACTAAGCATAAGGAAGGATCGATATCAAATGGCCCAAATAAGGTATGCTCACTTGATCTTCTTAACTACATATTTGTTTAAGAATAATGGGGATTAGGTCCTGGATGATGGTAGAAAGTAGGAATGTTTAGGTCTTTTTATGCATGCATGATAAAACCCTAAGTGCTAGTCCGTAGAGGGATTTCCCACTCACAACAGAATTGGCGACCATACTGGGGATTATCTAGGGTTTCTGGGAATATTTTTTGGGTATTTTTAAGAACTGGTTTCATTTCCTGTTTTTAAAGTTTCTGCAAAAGTCTGAGCTAACAGAGATTCTGGTCTTCCATACCAGTTATCTCTGTTTCTTTGCTTGACTATTTTTTTTTTTCTGAGACCCACAGAGGTACACGTGGCCTGTATAAGGTCTACACATGTGTTCCAACGCCCTACATTCTCACAATCTGCATGTACACGCTGCCTAAGGAAGTGTCAGTCACGTGTATGATTCCATAAAATTTCTTTTAGAGAGGCAGTCATCCTCTTCCCTGTCAGAATTAGTCCTTCTCAATGGTTTTCTGGAACTTTTTCTAGTCTTTGTTATTTGCAGTCTATAGTTTAGGTTTCACCTCATATTGGTTTGTTCTATGAAGTTTTCCTTGAATTGTTTTCTTTTTTCTATTAAAGTAAGTGTTTGAATCTTCAAGAGACTTTGTTTCTCAGTACCAGTGGTCTCTTCCTAGGCTAGCTTTCTTGGATTTTCATTTTTCTCAGAGTTTCAGAGATACACGCAGCATGTATAAGGCCATCACACGTGTACACATGCTCTGACTTTACACAGCTCGCGTACACACTTTTTTTTGAACTGTCAGTAGTGTGCTTGTGGAGAAAATTTTTGTTGAAGGTGAGGCAGTCATCCTTTCCTTTGACAAGAGTTATACCTCTTAGGTTTTTGGGTCTTTGTCATAGCGGTCAATAACTTAGGTTTGATCACAACAATAGCTTTCTTTTTTTATTCAGAAGTTTTCCCCAAAATTTTATTTTATAGGGTTTTTAGACAAGTGTGAGAGTCTAATTTTAATTTGCTTGTGTGTGATTTTTAAAGTGAATATTTTCGATCTGCGCTTAGGCCATAAGTTTTCTTGGTTTTGACTTGTTGATATTTTTCCTTTTTGCTTTGTGATCATTCAAATAATAATAAAAAAAAACTTTTATTTTTTTGTTTGGTTAAAAAGTGTTGTTTTTCATTAGTAACGAAGGAAAAGTCTTTGCTTTCATAAGTTATTGATGGTTTACTTAGATCATAAGTAGCTCGTAGTCGAGTGAAATCTTACTTTAAGTTTGTTGTTCAAAGATCTTAGAAAAAAATTTAAGTTTGAAAAGTTGTTTAAGATTTGAGTTAAGTGAATGCTTTTTGTTTCCAGCTTTCTATTTATTTTTGTTTCGTCTTTCAAACATCACTAGTTTCACTTTCATAACCGTTGACTTAATACACGCCATAAAAATTAACACTAAATATAAAATTCATTAGATTTTTTATGTTTGTAGGGTTAACCAACTAGTTTAGGGTTAGGGCCTTGAATTAGGTTGGAGAGGAAACTCTTCAAGGCCATTAAAATCAAACATTAGAGTCTAAGTTAGGGAGTGTCAAATTCCAGTATCGTGAAAGTTATCCGGGACCCCCCTCTAACATAGGGGATAAACACGAGTTTGCATGCAGAAAGGTAGCGGAGATAACCCCTCCAAAGTTGGACCAATCGTAGTGGAAAACACATATAGAGGGCTTGTCTTGGGATTCTATTGATTGCATTTGCCACGAAGCTTCGTGGGTCTCGAATCTGTTCAAGGTCCTCAGTTGTCTTCTGGACCACTTTCTTTCGATACCCTTGATAGGTTTCGGGTTTGATACCCTGCTCATTGTGGTCTACCCGCCTTTCGACTGTACCCTCTTGGTGATTGTTCACACACTAGAAACCTAGTTGCCTATCTTTTTAGAGACATACAAAAGTGATTGTGGGGGTATACCGTGGTACCTAGGATAGACATGGGTCCACACTTTGCAGAGTATACTCGGAGGGTGCTTCCATGTTCGAGTTGCACTTGCACTGGTAAGTTTCTCTAGTGTTGGTTTTTGTAATTGTTCTTCCAATTAGTTTAGTGTTTGCTTGTTTTATCTTGTACAAACGTTTTTAGTGTGTGTTGTTTTTTGAACGAATAGAAAGCCATAGGGTGTCTTTGATCTTCTCACAAAGTGGAGTATCACAAGCTTCTCCATTCACGAAGGATTATGGGCCTATCATCGGTTACACTGGAGCCACATCCACCACCACTAAGGTGAAAGCTAGATCAATAAGGGTATTTTGAAGTGACTGGGTCACAAGAAATTGTGCCCAACCAACATTCGGAGGAAATGACCATTTTAGAATTTGGAGAGAAAGCTCTTGGTCCATCTGAAACCCCAACCACTGATATTTTGGCACCCATCATCATACCAATTTACCCTTACGAGTGCTAGACAGTGTCGCACGCAGCAATGGAAACAAATGTTGTCACTCCTTTTGGGAATTCTTCAATTCCCACTACGGTTGTCACCACAAGAGAGTTTCCACCTCCAAACCCACCGTCACCGATCCAAGCCACCATGGTCTCGAACACCTCTACCTCGCACAGTGGTCTGATCCCGTCTATGGTGGCAGCCACAACCCCTTTCACACCAAGTGTGATAGGCCCTCCATTCTCATATGGGATGCCTAGCTCAGGTACAAGTCTCGTACTTTCCTACTCCACTTCACAGAATTTAGGTCTGGGGGAAGGGAGCTCTAACGCTCCTCTACAAGGTCACATGGGGGGAAATTCAACTCCTTTTAACTCTTTCCCTTATAGGGGAGGTCATATACCTCCTTCGTCCCCTTCGCTCGGTGGCACGCACCAGCCATCCGTCGGGCCACCTACACACCATAGTTTATTTGGAGCAGGGAGTCAAGGACCACCTTTGCATAATATACTGGTAGGTTCAACACCATTTTCTTTGTTCAGTGAGTTTGGTAACAATGATTTCTCATCAAATTCTTTCCTGAATGGGGGAAATCTCGGTTTCAGACAACCTATTCCTATGCAGGGTACTATTCCTACACAAGGGGAAAACCCAGGAACTTCTTCCACATCAGGGCCTTGGAATTCTTGGCAGGGATCCATTCCTTCATTAGGAATGTCGATCTGGGAAAATTATTTTCACAACGAATCGAACCCTGGACAAGGTACTATGCCTATCTCCATGGGATCGACATGGGGTAACCCTTCCCAAAGTCCTCTGAGTGTAATGCACACCCAACCATCTACGTCATATTTTGGGAATCAGTCGATGATGTCTCCTCACATGCAGAATCCGTACGCTGGTCATGGCCATGGTTTTTACCAGAAACCAGGCCAGCAGCCTAACTTTTCCTGGAAACCTGGTGCCAGTCCAGGTCTCTTTTTCCCAAGTTATCACCAACAACCCAAATTACCTTTCCTGGCAACCTTGCATTTTCCAGACTTGACAAGGTTGTTGAATGACCCTATCTGTCAGAATCCGCATTGGCCCCCTATGCCGACGAAGTTTCATTTAGACATACCAAAGTTCGAAGCCAAGACTAACAAATATCTAGGAGATCATGTGACCACTTTCCATCTTTGGTGCTCATCTAACTCATTGAAAGACAACTCCATACAGTTTCGATTGTTTCAATGTACTCTCATTGGGAGTGCTACGAAATTGTACATTGAACTCGACCGCTCAAGATAATCTTCCTTCGGTGAATTGGCAATGGATTTCCTAAACCATTTCCAATTACCTATGAGATACAATGCTGGCACAGAATTGTTGGCCAATTTCACACAGACAAAAGCGGACCATATCTTTGATCACATCCGAGAATGGAGATGTCGGAAGAGTTTAATTAAGGTGCTTGTCCCACCAGCATTCTTGGTCGAGTGGTTCCTTAAGTCTTTGGTCCCACAATTATCCAAAGACGTCGCGACATCGGGAGTGTTTTCTGAAGAAGATGCCATCGTGAGAGCTCAACAGCTTGAGCTAATCTATTCTCAGTCCAGTTTATTATACGAGATCTTGCCAGATGCGCCATGATTAATACTTGATAAAACCAGACAGAGAGTTGGACCACATGCCGATGGTATTGTTGGTTGAGTACAAACAAATCCCACTGAGAAACTGACGAAGAAATTGCAGCAATTGTCTATACAAGACACAGCGGCCAGCCAAACTACTGTTTTGGCAAATCCCCCTACTAAAACGTCGGATGTACACATAGTACAATCGACAAATCCAAAGGCCACCCAGCAGCCTGAAGGAAATAAAAAGCAATGAAAGAAGGGTAAGGGGGATAAGAAACCCACTAATAATGTTGGCAAGCACAACATTGAGAAACAGAAGGTGAGGTGTCCATGCAACCTGTGCGTGGAAGACCACCCGACCCACCAATGTCCCCGGCTTGTAGGGGCCCAAAAGTTTGTGACACACTGCTATGTTAACTAATCCATTTTAGCATGGGAAAAACCTAACCCAAGCCTCTACAAGCGCGGATGGGGGCATTTAAGGACCCTCTCCGTCTTCGAACAATCCCGCATTTGCGAATGTGTATATGATGAAGGGTGATGCTTTTATATCTACTAGAGCACATGACCACAGTAAACCAAGCACTTCTGAGAAGGGAAAAGAAGTCGAACTCCCATCTCTTCCTCTACAGATTGAGAAGACTTTGGGCAAAACAATGACACACATCCCAAAAGGTGTGTTCAAAAAATCTTCTCACAACCCAAATTCAAGGGCTTCCCAGAACTATTCTGTGGTGGAGGATTTGTCTCAAACCCCTTATGTGATGTCTGCTTTGGAGGTCCTCCAAATCTGCCCTTCCCAGAGGAAAGCTTTGTTAACCACTGTAGGATCTACCGAGACTTGTAATTCGGGTACCATCATGATGGATACAACTGACTTAAAACCTCATCTTCCTTACCACGTAGCATTTCAGATAGTAGTGGCTCACCCCACGAAAACATTTACTAGAAATATTTTCCGCACGATGGTTGATGAGGGTGCCTCGACATGCGTTATGTCGTTACCATGTTGGAAGGCCATTGGCCAACCCGTTTTGTCTCCATCACCTACTCTTCTCACTACTTTTGATGGTCATTTGTTCTGACCACATGGTATCATTCTCTCTTTCCCCGTGTAGTTAGGAGGGAAGACTGTGTGCGTCGAGGTAGAAGTAGTCGATGCGTCCCTCGAGTTGGACTTATGCCATGCAAGCAGTGGTTGCTACATTTTTCTGGGTCTTGTTGTTTCCACACGAGGACCAGATTGTTACCATTGATCAATTGTATTTCTCAAGACCTGACCCTTCATTGGGGGTGTCCGCGGTCCCGATGATTGATAATTCTCAACCAAGCATAGTCAATGTAGGGGTTGTTTTGTTCCCATCTTTGATGGGTACCTTCGATTACCTGCCCCCTCAAGGTGATATCAAGTTCATATCCAACCACCATAAGGTTGAGATTTTCCAAGTTTTGTCATTTCGCACGACTTACTTCAATGATCCGTGGATACTTCCTTCCCCATCGGCCATAATGGATGTGACAAGGCACCCGGGCATGTCCATGCCCTTGTCCACAGCTGAAGTAGCGTACTCTTTAGTCCAACAAGCTTCAACCAACACAGATCCTACTCCTACACAAGAGTTAGATCCGCTTCTAGACCCTATTTGGGCTCAAGGTTTTCTCGCTGACACCGATTTGTTAGACTTAGTCTTTCCCTTCGATGAAGCAGTAATTGAAGCAATGACTAGTCCAAAAAAACCCTAGGATGATCTTCATCATAGATCATACTTCCTCCCAGAGTTAAGAAAAATCGAAGCCGAATAATTAACCTTGACTATGACTGGAGATAGGTCTTGTCCTATTAATCCCTTAGCTACACACGAGGTCTATGCTGAGGGTAATATGGAAACCATCGCTGAAACCATACGGATCAATATCTCCAGAACCCTGGCATCATGGATAATGTTTTCATAAGAGCTAACTTCTCCCCTAGAGAGATTCAAATCTACACAAATATATTTAAATAATTCCGCAACGTTTTTGCCTGGTATTACAAGGAAATGCCAAGCATTGATCCAAAAATAGTCGAACATGAAATCACAACTTATCCAGATGCCAAGCTTCTTCGGCAGAAGCTTCGTCCAGTTAATCCCAGGAAAGCAGCAGCCATTAAGGTTGAAGTTGAGAAACTACTAAAAGTTGGTTTTATCTATCCTATCCATTTGACCCAATGGGTGTCAAATCCTATGCCGATCAATAAGAAACAAGGCATGATTCATGTATGCACAGACTTCCGTGATTTGAACAAGGCCTATCCAAAAGACAATTTTCCCACACCATTCATTGACCAGATAATTGATGAATTTGCAGGTTGCGAGGCCTTCTCTTTCATGGATGGTTTTTTCGGATATAATCAAATACAAATCAAACCCGAGGAGAAGCACAAAACAACATTCATTTTTCCATGGGGTACATTCGCGTATTATAAGATTCCCTTTGGTCTCAAAAATGTTGGTGCAACCTTTCAGAGGGCCATGTCTTTTTCTTTACATGGCCTCAAGCATATAGTCGAGGCCTATTTATATGATTTAGCATCCCAATCTCACAAGAGAACGGATCATCCCACACACCTTCGACTTATATTTGAGCATTGTCACTACTTCTGGATTCGCTTGAATCCAAACAAGTGCAGCTTTTGTGTAACATCAGGACGTTTTTTAGGTTTCATAGTGTCAACAACAGGGATCATGGTCAATCCTCTCAAGGTTGAGGCAATAATTTAGTTGCCTCCCCCGCACATAATCCTTCAACTTCAGAGTGTACAGGTAAAGGCGATTTTTTTAAGACGTTTCATCGCCAACTATGTCGAGATCACAAACGGATTTATGCGCTTACTAAAGAAAGACGTTCCTTTTTATTGGGACAGTTCCGCTCAACACTCTTTTGAAGCGTTGAAACATGCCCTCACAACTGCCCCTCTACTTCAGCTACCTAACTATAACAAATATTTCTTATTATACCTCGCTATAGCAGAGTCAACCATCGGCATGGTCTTAGTTCAGGAAGATGAATTGTTCTCAGAATATGTGATCTATTGCGTAAGTCAAGGCCTCATAGGACTGTAACTCAATTATTCTCATATCGAAAAACTTGCGTTGGAAGCATTCCATGCTGTTCAATGGTTCCATCATTATGTTTTGTTTCGCCATACCACCGTCATTGCTGTTGTGAATCTGTTTCAGTACATGTTGACATGACGGGTAATAGGCGGAAATATCAGTAGATGGATAGTAGTTCTCCAGGAATTTGACTTAGATTTCATTTCAGTGAAATCCAAAAAGTCACTGGTCTTTGCAGAATTTATTTTAGAACTTCCAGTTGAGTCAGGTGATGTTGTGCCCAAAGAGTCACCTATCATAGGAGATATGTTTTTTATCACATATTCAGATCCATGGTATGGAGATATACTTATCTATATCCAGACTTTGAAGTGCCCCACCTCTGCTTCTCATGATGAGCATCGATGTATCCACCATCAGGCTAAGAATTATCTCATACTCGATGATACGTTGTATTGAAGAGGTGTAGACTGCATCCTACACTGATGTATCACTCACGAAGAAGCAGTTATCATGCTTAACGATTGCCATATCGGAGCATGTGGTGGTCATTTTTCTGGGTTGGAAACATCCTAAAAGATTTTACGAGCAGGTTACTTCTAGCCGACACTAATCAAAGATTGTATTGAATCGGTCAAGAAGTGCCACCCATGTCAGATCTTCTTTCGGAAGATGAGGGCACATCCTGCTCCCATGTTTCCTGTCATCACAGTTGGTCCCTTCACCAAGTGGGGGATTGATTACACTACATGCAACCCTCCTTCAACAAGGGGGCACCATTATATCATTCTAGCCATAGACTACTTCACAAAAGATGATGGAGAGACTGTGGCTCTCTTTTTATTCAACCAGATAATAGCAAGGTTCAACATCCCGAGAGAGATTATCACTGACCATGGAAGTCACTTTTAGAACTAGATGATGACCGAGTTAACATCAAATCTTGGGTTGTGGAAAGAACATTCATCACCCTACTACCCTCAAGCAAATGGTTAGGTGGAAGTTGTAAATAAATCTCTTAAGACCATCCTATAGCGAACAATCAACTCAGCCAAGTCAAATTGGCATTTGATTTTATACTCGACATTATGGGCTTACCGAATGTTTGTTAAGACTACAACCAGTTTCTCACTTTTCAACTCATTTACGAGTTGGAAGAAGCCTTTCTTATCGAATGTCATATCTCGTCCCTAAATTTGGAAATACAATTATTTCCAGATACTTCTCCACTTGAAGAACGATCATTACACCTTGAGCGGCTCAATGAGCAACGTCATGATGCGGCCCTAGCCAACAAGGCTCACAAACATAAAGTCAAGTGTCAGTATGATAGGTCTGTTCATCCTCAGATTTTCTCTGAAGGCGACCTTGTCTTGGTCTATGACCAAGATAAGGACCCCCTGGGGGCAGGAAAATTCAAACCCATGTGGTTCAGACCTTTCATCATAAAAGAGGTTCTAAAAAAGGCCACTTATCGTCTAGTTGACTTTGAGGGAAATTTTTTTGTAGAGCCTAGAAATGGGCTCTACCTCAAGAAGTATCACTCATAGGTAGGTCACCATGGGTAACTTTTTGTAACACATGTATAGTCTTTGTACTATTACTTTCTAGTTTCTTTTAGTATTATGGACGTGTCATTTTTTATGTTATATTTCGTCACTGTGGCAGATGTCAAGTGAATTTGAGGTGTTCATTGGGTACACAAACGGTGCTATCTGGCACACTCGGAGGATTGCCTTTGAAGATTGGGTAATTTTTACACCTCAAGGACAGTTATTATCTTCCAGAGGTATATGCTTAGGTGACACCACGAACAATGTCGCCAAGTATAGTGCAGTTATTGAGTTGCTTCGTGATGCCCTGTCATTTGGTATCTCTCATCTCTGGGTCTATCTAGACACTCAGTTGGTTGTGTCTTAGTTAAATAGAATCTACCGTGTTCATGATCTGAATTTACAGCGACGATTCCTTAGGGTATGTCTCTTAGAATGAATCTTTGATTATATTACATATTTTCATGTTCCTAGGAGATTAAACCGAATTACAGATACTCTAGCTAATCAAATTTTAGATTGGCATCTCGCACACATATGAAAGTACATACACATAAACATGTAAATACATTTTTAAAGGAAAATATGATCCATAAGACACAAAAAGACATAAAAATCCATATATAATATCATAATCATCGGAGTACATAGGTGGACGCAAGCGCCTCAAAAGTATGACTAGTAATGAGTCATGGGGCTTATGCCCTCAAAACATATATACAAGTAGTACTCTCGGCACGTGAAAAGTCTAGACTAACTAAGGTCAGGGCTTGTGGGCCCTCTTGTACTGATCAACAACATTTTCCAAACGTCGAAACAATCAGACCCATGTCCATGGTGCCCCCACTACATGAGGTTGCATAGATGGTGGCAGATCCTCAATCTCTTCCATAGGGACCGTGTGGGTGGGTGAGGTAAAGTTTCACTTGACTCGTCTCAACACTCTCTCAGCCTCCCTAGCTGGAAGCTCTCCTGCTGTTGTTGGTCCCCCTGCGGCGGCAGGTGCAGCCCCTGGCTGAGGACGATGCTTGTTCCTCGCATAGTCCACAGGTCTCACTAGTCCCATATCTACACACAATAGACACAT